>JAAIXJ010000440.1:0-66707 GCA_013403705.1 Heliconius hermathena | reverse complement strand
AAAAAAAAAAAAAAAAAAAAAAAAAAATGTTGAGGCGTGGAATTCAACGCCTAACAAAAATATAACTCTTTAAAATATGAAATACAAATACAAATTAACATAAATAAAGTTATTTTTATGTTTATCGTATTGTTGTTCCAGGTGTCGTTGTGAATTTCCAATTAAACCTCTTAAAAGTAATTTATCCTCGTAAACAATGAGAAGATCTAAGCATTTCCTTCTACTGCCTGATAGCTCGGGAAATGTGACATTTATTAATGCACAGAGTATTTGTAAAGATTATTTCCTTCAGTTATATCTGTATGTTATGTAGGATATGAAGCTTAAACTTTCAATTTAAATAAATATCTTAAAAAAATATATTTTCGCGTTGTATTTTGCATATATTATATTAAGGTAGGCGTATTTTTTTTTATGTAAAAGGGCACGGCAAACGAGCGTTTGGGTTACCTGATGGTAAGTGATTACCGCCGTACACGACCCCGTGCTACACCAGAGGAGCTACAGGTGCGTTGCCTGCTTGTAAGGTGGGTTGGGCGCCGGAGCCTGGCATTACCTGATGCGAAACCCAGTGGCATAAAGCTAGTACTTAACGCTGGTTTTAAATGCCGGGGGCGGTAATGATCCGGTCGAGTCTGCCCATGCGTGTTGTCATTGCTGGCGACGTGACTCTACCACACGTACTTTAGTCGCCTCTTACGACACCACCAGTACCAGGATGACCCTATTCTAGGCCGGGATCACACGACACAATATGTATGGGTTATAGTGATAGGCATACTGTTTCTTCCGACTGCGTATTCCGCCGAGCAATGTGTTAAAAATAGAGCGAGGCAGAACTCAAAGCCTCTTTTACTTTCTTGTTACTTTAATGAAAATATTTTTTGCTGCACAACCAGTCAGACACTGCCGCTGCGCTACGTCAGCTTTTTTTTGGGATAATTATTTTATTAAATATTTAATACTAACGGCCCCCGTGCGGCTACGCCCGCTTGAAATGTATCAATGTTTATTTAAGAAAAAAACCGGCCAAACGTGAGTCAGACTCGCCCACCGAGGGTTCTGTGTCAGTTTCATGATTGTGATTGAACAAACTTAAGTTTGATGAACAATAAATATAAATGTGTAATTATTTTTTTCTATGAAATATCTATATTTTTTTTCTTTTCGGATTATTTCCTTTGTTTGTGAGACCGGTCGTGGCGCAGAGGCACAAAGTGTGACAGTAAAACCGACTGGTGTCCGACTGTGGATTCGGTCCCCACTCGAGAAAGTGAAATATTTATTTACATTTATATTTTCATTTCTTCGCTCTGGTGTCGAGGCACAGCGCGGCGTTGAGTTCTGCCACTCAGCACGCAATGACTCCAGAATTCGGTGGAAAGTGGGGAATGGAGTGTCTTAATACTAGGTTCCCTCTGCCTACCTTGCTGTGTGCGAGATACAGCGTGAAGCTGATTTAATTTTTTGATTCATCAAATAATTAATTCTTTTTTTAGGAATTTATTTCATTTTGCTCGCAAAATTTGTTGTACTTAAAGAACATTATTTAGCTATACGATATTTAGGAAAATGATAAGCGTGTATGGCAAGCGGGGGTTTTCCCGCGTAAACTACGATCCCGGTCCAAAATCTTAAAATCTTGGTGTTTTTTATCATCAAACAAGTTGAAGCCTAAAGATTCAGCCAATTCAGTAAAACAGTTTTATAAAATATCTGTTCAAACATTTAGCATATTTGTCGAATTAAGTAATTTAAATTTATATAACTTTTTTATTTAGAAACCCATTGTAATAAAACAACTCTTTATGTTAACGTAAGCTTGCCAGCAATTAAATTGGTAACCGCATTTAAATTGGTTGTGCCGATTCTGAGATTAGTGTGAACAAACGCACAATAACATTTTTTCGTATACAGGGTGGAAGTGTCAGCGCTCCTTTTACGGGAACAGCATATAGAGTAAAATATTTTAAACCCATACCTAAAGAAACTAATCAAGATACCTCAACTTTTTAGATGTAGATTTTTTTTCATTTCACGATGTTTATCCATACCTGTATTTCGTGTGACGTAGTTACGCATATATACCAATAACGTAAACACATACTACTACAAAAGTATTTCTAAAGGTTAATTTAAATTACATTTTGCCGCCAAGACACGATTTCGGAACGAGGCGTATGCGGCGGTTTCTCTTTGATACGTTTATCTGTGCGTGCGTCGTTCTTGACAAATGGCGTTTTATATTACAACAATAATTTTATTATTTATTTTGTTTGAAAAAATCACTTTTTAATTATTGGGAAAAATAATTGTATTAGGCTTTTATAGAGTACTTAAAACTGTGGTTTCATTTAAAGTGGTGCTGACACTTCCACCCTGTATATGTATCTTCCTTATACAGACACCGAACCGTTACGCTTTTAATTTAAGTATAGATATTAAAATAGATTTTTAAAACTACTTCTTTTTCTTTAAATACACTATTATGATCTTTGCACAATTAAAACACATAATAATAAAAAGCAAGCAATACAAAATCAATGCATACAAATAAAATTGAAGTTTCTGTCTGTGATTTAATAAAAAGATATCGCGAAGAAAGCTTTATTGAAAGCTATTTTCTTGTTAAAGTCGATTACTCCATAAAATATTACTATCGCTGTTCATACTTTGTTAATATTAAATGTCTTTATTATGTCCATTTAACTCGCTAACGGGACAGTAAGTCAACGTTGCTAGCACATCTTTAATATTGTTGAAATCAAAAGTGGAGAACGGAGTGTCTTACAACTATTCCGTTACGTTCACCAGAACGTATGGCTTGGCTAATAGTTGGTCAGAGCGCTTGGAGGGTTTCCAAAGAGGCGCGGGTTCAAATCTCGCTACGTTAAAAAAAATATGTTTTCTTTAAAGTACAAAAATAAATCATTCAGTTTCACGCTGTATCCCGCACACAGTAGTGTAGGGGGTTAATTTCCTTGAGTAATGTAGTTTAAAATATAAATAATTTTAGTCCAAGGAGATCCAGCACAACGCGAGTATAGGCATCATACTGAGTGACCAGAGCCTGGTGCTGCAGAGCGTGAACCGGAGCGCCTCGGGGGACTACAGCTGCCTCGCACAGAACATAGAGGGCAGTGCGTCGAGTAATGCTGTTTCCTTACAAATACGATGTGAGTTGTGGATTTTTTTAGGTTTTTTTGGTTATTTGGTAGTATAGACTGTAAGAGTGTAGTGTTGGAAGACATTACATTATACTTATTTATAGTAGACATATTGCGGCGTTGAGTTCTGCCACTCAACACGTAATACCTCCAGAATTCGGCAGAAAGTCTTAACACTAGGTTCCCTCTGCCTACCCTGCTGTGTGTGTGTGCAACGTGAAGCTGAAAAAAAAATGTAATAATGTAGATAATAAGTGAACAAGAACTAAACTAAACGCAAAATCTATCAAATATTTTCCAATCGTACACAACAGACGCGCCATTATGCAGCACAGACGAGGGCCAAGTGCACGGAGCGTTGAAGCAGGAAGCCATAGAGCTGTCGTGCAGCGTCGACTCCAACCCGGCGCCGCCCAACTTCGAATGGGTGTTCAATAGATCTGGTGATCGAAGCGAATTGCCGCAGAGGTTGGTTGGATTTGTCATTGTTAATAGTGTAGAATTGTAGTATAAGTATTGTAAAGGATGGCTCCTTTATTGATCTGATTAGTACTATTTTTGTATTATATTAATTTATAATTATTTTCATTTATTTTTTTTTATTATTTTCATTTCTTTACTGTGTAACAAGATTGTACTGTGACTGCATTTAGTTATGCCACTCAACACACAATATCTCAAAAATTATGCGAAAAGGGGACCAGAGTGTCATGAAACTAGCTTCTCTCTATCTATCCTAGTGTATTAGCGGGATAGTACAACATTAACATATTCGTATAATAAATTGTTTAATTTTAGTTAACAATTTCAAATATCTAAATTAATCGTAAAAGAATGGCTAATAGTTCATTTATTGACAATTTTAAACCTAAGAATATGTTTTCTCTAAACGGAAGACGGAGGCATAGGTCCTGTTTGCCAATACAAAAAATGTATAAAATAGTTTTCTGCAGCTTTACATTGTTTACATATGAGAACATAGTTTACATAGTGTAAAAAAATCTGTTTTTACTTCTGCAGTGTGCACACTACGATGCTAAGTAAAATACGAAAAATCGATATTCAGATGATCAATCCGTAATTTCTCCTTCAAAAGCATCTCAAGCAGTTAATATTATTCGATATTCACTATCAGTTTGAATTCAGTGACACTGTGGTCGAGTGGTTTTACAGTTATATAACTTTAACCTAGATCGAACTTCACTGTGGGCAAGGTTACCAGTCAAATTAAATAGGTCTCGGGTGTTGAATAGTTAATTTTGATAGTATTTGAATCTATTCTCTGATTTAACACTCGCTATCTAGTTAAATTATAAATGAATCATTTTTTATTTTGTACGCTCTGGTAACAAGACATTGAGTTCCGCCACTCAATCTGCAATGTCTCGAAAATTGAGCAGTGTGGGGAAGAACGGAGTGTCTTAATACTGGGTTCCTACGGCCTACTAGGCACACTATGGCAGACCATATTTGGTATACAGCATAATACAAATCAGAGGGTAATTTAAGTAAACATTGATGCCAAAAGCTAATATGCAATCGTGATAAATTTAAAAAAAAGATGAACATTTATGTTCACTTTTGGAATTTTGTGGACATTTTGGAAATTTTTCTTTAATGTGCTTAGGTAATGGGGCAACTACCTAATGCATAGTGCCCCATAAAGAGCTAAACTTACAAAATAAATACTAAAATTCCCGATGATAAGAGAACCAAGACTAAACGGAGTAATTACTTTAACGATTATGTATTTTGCTTATCTCTTCCTATTAAATGAGCTTCGTTTTAAATGTAATAATGGTTTTTGCGACTGTCGTTGCGAAAGCGTTAAGAAATGGTGTCTTTGTACTAACGTTATATCTTTCTGTGTGGATCGTAAAGACTTTATACATCGCTAATCGTAAATAATAATATTAATCTATATGTATTAACTAATCTGCATATTCTGCTGAGTGGAGACTACGCCTCGGCAAGCGTAATGTGGGACGTCCTCCAGCTAGATGGGATGACGATATTCGCAAAATGGCTGGCATCGGCTGGATGCGAAGAGCTCAAGATAGAGCTCAGTGGCGTGCCATTGGAGAGGCCTATGTCCAGCAGTGGACTAGGACAGGCTGATGATGATGTTCTGCTATATACAAGAGGCGTCTTAAGCTGAAATTTCGGCACCATGATGTAGTTGAGACACTACCTATAGAGATAGATTCATACTTAAATCTATAAACTAATTATTTACATTTTGGGGGCGATAACTAGGCGTTACAAGTTTGTCTTTGTTTCTTATACTTATCGTATGACTGTCACTGTTTTTAGTATAACATTGAATATGTTGATGGCCAAATAGAATATTGTAATGTATATATTGCGAGGCAACTGTAAAAATACCTGGATCTCTAAACTCATCTCGCAGGGAATCACAAGGTTAAAGATTATAAATGGATCTCACGACCTGTTTTTTAGTATAAATATTGATTATATAACTGCGGCACTATTATTTTCATAGCATTTGGAATACTATCAAAATAACCATAATAAATTAGTCGAGTAGTATCGATGTCCGTTATTTATCTGACTTTTTTGACTATGTACACTATGTAAATAAATCAAATCAAATCTTTGGGTAGCAGAAATTTGTAAAAATCTCCCTACAGAGATACTAATAACATAAATAAGTTGTAACAAGCGTATAAAAATTTCGACGTAGCTCGATGAGAACGTATGGCTTAGTGGCCAAAGCGCCTGGTCGATTTCCAGGAGGCGCGGGTTCGAGTCCCGCTACGTTCAAATTTTTATACGTTTTCTAAATAAGCATTTAGCTTTTTCTTTAAATTATTAACGCCAAGCCAACGAAAAATATGCGATAATGCATTATTTACGTCGTCATCATTTACTTTGTTTCTGTCAATCTTAAATATTAAGGGCCCCCAGAACAGATTTTTGTAGAACGCTCATCCAGAAGGAAAGATATAGAAGATTTTACATTATTTATATTAACATTTTTTGATTTAGATACGAGGCAACAAGGTCAAGAGCCGCATCCTGTATGGCGTAGTAATATAATTTTAATAAAGTTACGTGGTCTACACTATCAAAGTCTTTGGATAAATGACAAAACACTCCAATCGCATTTTATTATCTTTCCCAAATGAACGACTGTAGTTAATTTGCTATTTAGTGAAACCATGTTGTATAACCTGTGAAGAGAATTATTACGAAAAAGAAATGTGATCTGACCAAAAAATATTTTTTCAAGTATTTTACCTAATATTGGTAATACTATTAAAAATAAAGGCGAGATGAGGAGCAATCTTAATTATAATAGTATAATACCATGCAATTTTAGAGATACATATATCTCATAAATCATTAGTTTTTCGAATTAAACTTTTTAAAGATTTTAACAATTTCCTCTGGTGATAGTTTGTTACTTGTAAGTCTGAATCTAATATAATGTTATTAATATTTAATTTAATAGGTTCACTGATATCCCATTTCCAATAGTAATAGCATACCATGTAGTTTTAATTTAATTTAAAATTTTTAATTTTTTTATCTCTTACATATATAGGCCAGTCGTGGCGCAGTGGCACGAAGTGTGACTGTAAAATCGACAGGTTGTGGGTTCGATCCCCACTCGATGAGATGAAATATTTACTTAAATTTATATTTCCATTTCTTCGCTCTGGTGTCGAGGTTAAGCGCGGCGTTGAGTTCTGCCACTCAACACGCAATGCCTCCAGAATTCGGCAGAAAGTGGGGAACGGAGTGTCTTAACACAAGGTTTCCTCTGCCTCCCCTGCTGTGTGCGGGATACAGCGTGAAGCTAATTTAATTTAATTTTATTTTAATATATAGCCTGGACATAATTTTTTTTGCCAGATCATGATTCCATTGCCTCATATTGTATAACTCGTACATTTTGTCCCTACTTTGGTAGATGAACCAACAGTTGCCCAGTCACTGAATTTTAAATTTGAGTTTTTACTAAAAATATCGTTTTAAAATGACAAATGCTGTCAAACTCGGCCGAAACTAATTTGTATGTACTCCACACATCTATATTTTTTTCATGATTATTTTTTTGTGATATATTATTTCCGATATATTACTTTTATTTCATAATAATTTTAATAAAATTTGGTTGTATGTTAATATTTTTATTATATCGCACATTAAAAACAAAAATGGCATTATACAAAAAAGTATGTTTTTGTCATATGGCAACATGTAGAACCTACAAGTAAAAACACGTCAGTTGCAAAGACGCTTTAATAGTCCGATTAGTTTTCCCTAGATAGTGCTAATGTCGTTTCACACTTTGTTGTCGCGAGCGTAATTGGTTAATAATAAACAGACACTAAACCAGTAATGCCCCAACTGCCATATAGAACGCTAGTTAAGGTAAGTAAAAAAGTGACATATTTTGTTTAGTGTCATTTTTTACTTTATTTATAATAGAACTTGCAAAAAAATACAAAATCGCTATTGACATTTTTAGTATAGTGTCGTTTTTTCATTAATTTATAATCAAAATTGCAAAAAAAGATTATTACAATACTGACATAATTAACATAGTGCCATTTCTCTACTCAAATATTTCACATAACTATTTAAATAATTTATATAAGAGGCAAATTTTGTTGCCGTAGTGTAGAGGCAAATGAGGCTATAACCAAAATACTGAGCCTTCTTTCAGTTCCACCAGCAACCTTGAACAGTTTAATATTCCCCTTACAACAGTTATAGCTTCTAATTTAAATATTATGAGTAATTTACATGGAAATAATAACAATACCGAATCTTTACACACCGAACATAGCGATGATGGTGACTTCTCTCCCGCATCAGATGATGATAAAACGTATTTACCTCCAAAAAACAAACGCAACCGATCTATATC
The DNA here is from genome assembly GCA_013403705.1 of Heliconius hermathena. Classification (NCBI taxonomy): domain Eukaryota; kingdom Metazoa; phylum Arthropoda; class Insecta; order Lepidoptera; family Nymphalidae; genus Heliconius; species Heliconius hermathena. The sequence goes on along the minus strand of JAAIXJ010000440.1, from coordinate 58,640 downwards.
AACCTCATCGTCTTCCAGCTCGTTCTCTTCTAGATCATCCTCTTCTCTCACAAGCACGCCATCTAATTCTTTTACTACTTCCATTGAAACCAAGGTATTCATAATATCAAAACTTGTACTAGCAAAATTTCAGAAAGAGATGATATTGAAATAAAGCATCAAACGAGTTGAAGATACTATTCCACAAGTAGGTGATGATACCGTTACACCTTCAAATATTGAGTTAGCTAATCTAAGTGCTCAAGGGAACAATATTGACAAAAAGGAGAAGAAAATGATAAACTGAAGAAAAAGAGGAGAAAAAAGCGAAGGTACGCGATCATTGCCAAGAATTTAAGGAATTCAGGANTAAATTTAACATGTCGTTAAACGTATAATTTACTGGTGATGTAAAAACAAAAGTGACACTATGCTGAACTTTTTTTTCAAAACCATTTTTTTTCTACAACTACTAGTTAACTTTTCTTACTCTTATTACAAATTATAAAACCGATAGTTAGAGTATTATATAAACCTAATAACATAGCTTATTCTCAATTAATTGTCAAGATATGGGCTTAAGAAATATATAAGAAACTTAAAACTGCTCTACTGAAAAATTGGGTTTTTGGTATAATGTCATTTTTGTTTTCAATGTGCGATATGTTATTATAATATTTTTCTTATTAAAATTATTCTTATTAAAGGCCAGATGTGGCGCAGAGGCACAAGTGTGGCTTTAAACGCGACAGGTTGTGGGTTTCGATTCCCACTTGTGGAAATTAAATATTTAATATATTCTCACATAGTAGGGTGGGTTGAGGGGACCCCAGGACCTACTGTTAAGACATTTCGTTCCTCTTCTATTGACTTGAAAATCTCTAACTAAGGCAACGCCATTCTTTGCTTCGATACCAGAACGAAGAAATTACAATATAAAATATATCATTTTCTTGAGTGCTAATCGAAATTACAACCTGTTTATAATCACACATTTGAAACCATGCGCCATGACTGGCCCAACTACAAAATTATAAGTTGTAAACATTCTATATGAGCGCTGTTGGAGAGGCATTACGTTACTTTAATATACAAGACTCGTAGACAGTATGTGTGTAGTATGTGTAGCTAGATATCTGTTTCATGGTATCAGTATCAGTAGTATCAATTCTGTTAATAATATATTGTAATATGAAGGACATACATATATTATTAGTTCTATGTAAGCGAAATGGCAGCGAGACACTACTGTACTTTGAATGCGATGCTTGTAAATTCGATTCCTACTCGGGGGAACTAGGCAATGTATGTATGGTGTAAATAATTTTGTATCTTATATACCTATATAAGTAAAATTTTTTTTCAGCTTCACATGCTTCACTCACATACAGCATTAGAGTCAGAGGAAACTGTGCTAAGACACTCCGTCCCCCACTTACTGCCAAATTCTCGAACTACTGCGTGTTGAATTTAGAAACCGAAAACGGCACGCTTTGACCAAAAAATGAAAATATCAAATAATTAATTCTCCCGAACGGAAATTGAACCCACAACCACCACGATAAAAGTCATACATTGTGTCACTACGCCACGATGGCCTCACATTTATTTAAGCTTATCTAAAATTTAAATCTACTGACCTTTACATAGTTATTCCAATCATGTCTGCGTCCAAACTGCGTCAAAATATAATATTAACAACGCGAGACTTAATTAAAACCTCATATTAAATTTTCCGAGTACACCATCGTTCTTGGATAGATTTTGTAATTGCGAATATTTATGCATCAGCCCTCACTTTGCTTTGTTGGAATTAAAGTTAAACTAAGTTTATGAGTTAGAAAAGTTTGTTATTGCCACAAAGACCCCAAAAAGAAAAACAATACGTTTTTAAGTCTTATAGGGATCAATCTCCAAAACGAGTGTATTTGTGTGATCGCTATAGTGCTTTATTTAATGGGAATTATGTATCTGATTTAAGAGAGTGAGGTTCTAATAGTATTATATATATTTTCTATTAACCTTCAATTTAAATAAACAGTAAATAGAAACATATAAGTTTGAAAAAATTGCAACCAGGGCAATCATAATTTGTGCCAAAGCGATCATAAATGGTGAAATCAGTGAAACAATAGTTACTAATATAGATAAAACAAACATTTACTTGAACATGATAATTAAAAAAATTATAATAATAAACTACTAATAATACTACTAATTTGCTTCTTGTGATTCTTTTAGAACTAGCCAAGAATTACTAGATTTTCTTGAAACATATGGTATGTTTAAGTTTGAGGTGCTTTGGTTCGAATCACTACTAATTTAGTAAAAGTCTAAGTGTATGAGGACATTGTACATGTACAACCTCATAAGAGCAGTGGGCTAAATTGCAGCTTAGTCGCCTCATAGCCAAAACGCTTATAGTGTTTCCTGACCAAATTACTCGGTGTACCTGCATAGTACCCCGAAATTCTTTTAAATCTTGATGTATAAACATATTTCTTTCTAATATGACCAAATCTGTAACTTCTGCCAGGATAATTTTTGACACGTTCTACGATAAGATACAAAGGATTTCGTATTAGGTACAGTCCAGTGCATGCAGTGCAGCAACTATTTTGTCGGCAGTACTCTTAAGTATTCCTTCAAAATTAACCATGATGTCTCCTCATGGGGTGAAAGGAACTTAGTTCAATTTAAGCCCATGAAGACAAGTTTTCGCGTTAACCACTAAAAAAATCCCATTAATCGTACCGCCAGTCTTTCAAAACATTCCCCTTACAGCCGCGCCCAGTTTCAGTATATTGAGCCTTAATGTTTCGAGCCTGCCAGTATCGCGATCATCTGGAAAGCAAGGCCAAGTTGGCCTCGAAGAAACTGGGGGTCATCAACAGAGCGAGACGGTACTTCACGCCAAAACACAGATTGGCTCTATATAGGGCCCAGATTCGGCCTTATATGGAGTACTGTTCTCATCTCTGAGCTGGTCCACTCCAGTCAGCTTGAACCATTTAATTGCATACAACGTAGATCTGTGAAGCTCTTGATACTTTGGCTTTGCGTAGAGACGTCTCCTCGCTGTGCGTTCTCTACCGCATTTATCATGGGGAGTGTTCTGAAGAACTGTTTGACCTGTCACCTGCCGCCGAATTTTCTAACCGCACAGTACGTCACAAGTTAAAATATCATCCACACCACCTGGATTCCAGGTCGATATGATATGAGTACCTTCAAAGAGCGCGTTTATCTCCACCTTAAAGGCCGGCAACGCACCTGTGGCTCCTCTGGTGTTGCACGGGGTCGTGGGTGGCGGTAATCACTTATCATCAGGTGATGTTTGCCTTGTCCTTTTCCATAAAAAAAAACCAGGAGCACATTTACCGCGACCCTGTTCTGAATAATTCTATATGACTTGGGTATTGCTAGTGTAATTTTGGTATAATAAGGAATAATTTCTTATTCCTGTATTAGCTCGAAGGTGAATCTGATAAGAAGTGCAAAGTCATTACTCTAAGTAATGTGTTTTCTATGTAACAGAAACAGTTTGAAAGTCTCCATCATGTTTCAAGTCTTTTCTTAATCTGCATAGTTTATATTATATTTTAATAAAGAAGGATTTAGTACTGTACTACGTACAATACTTACTGTAGTTAGGTCAACCCAGAGCAATCAGAATTTTTGTTTTTATTTTTTTTTAACCGTAGTTAAAATAAAGTTACGAATAAAATTTAACTTGTACCATGTAGGTTTGATGCCGAACTGTCTGTAAAAAGATATTTAAAATACGTATTTTGTTTTTATTATGGATTTATCTCACCCGACACGTAAAAAATGCTTTTGAAAATTGACCCATAAAACATATTAAATATACTAGATACCATCATATACACATACCATATAAAAATTATAGTTGGTTGTGGGACCCTCTTCAAAGATGGTAAGGGTCAATGTAATATTTAAATTTTTCTCCTAGTAGTTCCGCCCTTTGACAACAATATGTCAAAAAATAAGCGTAACTTGCTTATGCCGTGTACAACGTCAACCAACAAATATATTTTTTTCATATTCTTTACAGGTTCTTTCTATCAAATTTAAGTGATTCGTTAAAAAAAATATAATTTATATGTTGACTTTTGAATAGAGAATCTTAGGCCCCTATTTATAAATCGCTCTCAACTCGAGGATCGATTTATAAATATGGGCATAAGTCTATAAAATTAGCCTAATAAAATTAAAAAATATATCTTTTTTTTTATTTAGTCTCTACAAGAACAAGGGTCAAACGTCAATATTGAAGTACACACCGAAAGAAGACAAGGACTTTGGCACAATATTATGTTTAGCAACCAACGCCGTGGGGAAGCAAGCTGTTCCCTGCACTTATAATATTATTGCTGCTGGTAATAAATTTTCATTTCACTATAGACATGGATAAGTTGTGTAACAGTATGTGCCTTGTGTATGATGTAGTAAAATAAAGTAATAATAATATTAATATGCATGATAATACATATAGTTAGTATAGATAATGAATAATACAATTATGTTTTAATAATCCAGCGTAGTCATTGCTTGAAAGGCCCGAGTGTCGCAATCGGTCTTGTATATATATGTTTGTCGCAAAAGAAAGGCATGGTCGAATCAAACTCTTAAGTACTATGGTACGGTAGGTATAATTTTCAGAACACCTAACACAAAAAAATTTAAAGCTGACATAGGTACTCTTGTAAAGCCGTGGATCCAGTCGATTCTAAGGTATTTCTCGCTATCATAGTTGATACTAAATTAAAGTGGGGACCTCATATTGATGCATTGGCGAATAGACTTAGCTCAGTAATTCTGCGGTTGCAAAAATCAGACTATTAACTGACGTGGCCACGGCACACCTTGTTTACTTTAGCTACTTTTATAGTATAATATCCTACGGCATTGTACTTTGGGCTAATGCAGCCGGTATCAAATCAATTTTTGTCTTGCAGACGCGAGCTATTCGCACAATCTATAACTTAGGCCCTAAAGATTTGTTAAGGCAAAATTTTAAAGATATTAATATATTGATAGTTGCATCTTAAAACAATTTTGATTTTTTTAAACATTTTTTATAGTGCTATTCCACACTTAGAAAAGAAAAATAATTTACGTGAACGTATAGCTTCAGGTCAGAGTGCTTAGATGGTTTCCAAAGAGGAGCGGGTTCAAATCCCGCTACGTTTCAATTTTTATAGGTTTTCTTAAAATATTTTTGAAAATGTTATGTAGGTTATGAAAAATATTAATCATTTTACTAAAATTGTCGATGTACATAATATCAATAAACAAATCGCACTTGTAACCCGATTAAATCGAGTCTGTAATTCTTTTATAGGACAATGTGTACGCTTTGAGGCCAGTCGTGGCGCAGCAGCACGAAGTGTTACTGTAAAACCGACTGGTTGTGGGTTCGATCCCCACTCGAAGAGATGAAATATTTACTTAAATTTATATTTCCATTCGTTCTGGTGTTGAGGTTAAACGCGGCATTGAGTTCTGCCACTCAACACGCAATGCCTTCAGAATTCGGCAGATAATGAGGAACGGAGTGTCTTAACACTAGGTTCCCTCTGCCTACCCTGCTGTGTGCGGGATACAGTGTGAAGCTGATTTATTTATGTAAGCTTTTACAATAAGATTCCAGAAAACGTCCGATAATGTTTTATATCACAATTTAAGAGAGTTGTGTTGAAGCTTATTACCCAATTAATGATTATATCAATTTTAACACGCTTTGTAAATGAAATGCTCGCTCCAGTCTGTTTCAAAGGTATGATTGTTACAAATGTTTAAATGTGTTTTTATTAATTGATTTTAAAAATAGTCCCACTGAGTTTCTTGCGCCGGTTCTTCTTAGGTCTGAGGCATTAACTTTAATGAACTAGTAGTAATTATTTGACGTTCAAAAAATGAATATATGGTGCACTGAAATACTCGTACCAAATACAAAATAGATATAATATAAAATAAAATATAGTAATTCGAGGTCTATAATGGCACGATCTTTTAAGATCGAGTTTCCTATAAAGACGTAAGGGCGACACCTATTGTGGATCAAAGTGAGCTTTGACCAAAATAACCATATTGAATGTTTTTTGACGTCGCGGAGCTTATTATTTAGTTATACCGTGGCGGTACGTAAGCTTTGCTTGTATGGTGGTGATCGTTAACATGTATACCAGTGTTACTCTACGACTTGATATAGTAGATGTGTGATGCTATTTTATGTCCCAGCTCCGGTGTATGTAGTAGTGTCCGCCCGTCTCATACGGATGTGTGGTGCTATTTTATGCCCTGGAACTCTGGTGTATGCAGTAGTGTCCGCCTGTGGTTCTAATACACTTGTTCTAATACCTTATTTCATAAATCAATAAAAAAAATAAAAAAACTTTAGAATCACAATTCTAATACAATTTTCATAAACAACTGAAACAAGTACCTTCAGAAAGATCATACACAAACCTCCCATAGAGTTCAACGAAGACTACTGCAGTCGCAGTCTGGTAGGAATTCACGGTAGAGAACGGTGTATTATCATTCTTCTTTCTTTCTTTTTGGATTATTGTCTCCTTAAAAAAACCATTAAATTATATAGTATATACATATATTTCTAAAACTTTTATTAATGCTTTAAAAGAAATAAGAGCAAAATCATCATTGTATAACTGCATATGCACCGAGCGTGGTTCTTTTTTTAGGTTGTTAAAAATTATCAAAACCGAAATATGACATCAAGACTACATCAATGAACTATAAAAAAATAAATTATATATGTATATACAGGTCGCCCCACGTCTCTACAAAATTGCTCTATCTCCAATCCAAATGGCGACGATCTCCGGGTGAATTGTGTTGAAGGCTTCGACGGTGGACTGCCGCAGATATTTTTTTTGGAAGTATTGGAATTGCCTTCTGTTACCGTAAGTTTTCTATAGTTTACCTAAAATGAAAGTGACATCATTGAAAAAATGAGTTTTACGAGTAATCACCATAGAATATTTTTATTTCGCCGCTCTGGTAACAAATCTCGGCACTTAAAACAGCCGCGAATAAAACTTAACTCATCCCATTAGAGGGAATCGAACCTACAACGGCGCTAGGCCAATGCGCCAAATCGTCTAGTCTAGTCGCCCTCGACATATAAGTACTTACAATTTAACTTAGCCTACTGATATAATTTATCATTTACTTTATTGGAAAATAATATCTATTTCTATAAGATATAAGGATAATTACTTAAAATAATAAAAAAATGAGAAGAAACAAATTAAAATGTACTTATACTTTAAAATTACTAAACGTAGATGAATTTAAAAATGTTTATTTAAGAAGACCAAACATCTCAATTCATCAATTTCTTATGTTTCATTCAAAAAATAAATTATCATCTAATCAAAACGAGGCAAAAATATTTTTATAAGACAGAAAAAATTTAACCTTTTGTCTGTGTAGCTTTAATTTCACTGTCACATTAACATATAAAATTAATTTCATTTATTTAAAATTGTGTTTCGTTTAATGAAATTTCTCTTAGACTTTATATTTTAATTTGCGTGTAATAGAATGCGTACATCACAATATTTTTTTTGGATTTGTTTTGGCTTCAGGCTGTATCGCGCATATACCTATAAAGGTATCTCACTCCTCACGCATAGTCCAATTTTCGTGGAATCAACTCAATATTACTGTTAAAAGTAAATTTTATTTACATTCGAATACTGTCGAATCGCATTTTGCTACTTTACAAACAAAATGTAATTATATATTTATCACACCTCTGATTCCAGTAAAAATATATTTTAAGTGAAACTTTGCCACTCTGATTACAAATGCTATAGGTTGTACGCTCAATTCCCACTTGAAGAAATGAATTATTGAATATTTTCATTTTCCTCGCTCTGATAACTAAATAAAGCGGCGTTGAGTTCCGCCACTCAACCCACTATGCCTCGAGAATTCGGCGGTGAATCACAACCTGTCGCGTTTACAGTCACAGGCTTGTGCCCCTTCGACACCACTGGCCTCATCATATCATAATATATGACCGAGATTACTTAACCTAGCTTTACGCCGTATACAGAGAGAACGGAACGCCAAACGCTACGGTCTCTGCATACCTCTTTCACCTAGTCCTCTGTCATTCACCTCTTCATACACCGGGGAGTCCTCATGCTTTTTACTTAACCTTCCTCCAGTATCTTTGATACTGTCGTTTTGAAAGTGCAAACTAGCTGAACACGTTCTTCTTCATTCTCACCGTGACATCCTCGCTAGTACGTGCCATTCTATGTATCTCTTCATTGTTTATTCGATCAGCTAAACTGACGCCGCATATCCTACGAATTGCATCTCACAGTATTCATCTTTTTATCATTCTTCTTCTGTAATACCCACGTTTCGCTGCCGTATAACAGCGTCGGTACCAACACTGCATTGCGTACGGCCAAACGCGCAGCTGTGCTGACATTTCATCGTATCTTCAATGCAGCCAAGGATCCGTTAAACCTGTTACCGGCATCAATACGCCTTTTCGCATCCATCTTGCATCTTCCATCTTTACTGAACATACTTCCCATATATACCACTTCATTCATTTGTTCTAATATCTTACCATTTAAAGTGATCTTGCATTCCGACGGCATTCAAAGCCACGCTTTTATTTTCTTGAGTGGGAATGGAACCCATAATCTGTTTCGTTTACAGTCACATACTTGTGTCCCTGCGACATGACTGGCCGCACTGGCCGGCGGGTAGGCAGGTTCTCTCTTTGCTCTCCACTTTGCGCCCAGTTAGTAACATATTGCATGATTGGTGTCGGTACATAACGCTGCTTCACCTTACCAGTAAAAAGATATAGAGTCGAATACATTCCCACTGTGTCACGATAACCACTTTGTTTATATATTTATGCCAATAATAAAACCACGATATATTGAAACATACGAAGTGATGAAGTGATTTCACAGAATATATTTCCCCAGGTTCGAGCAAATATTACTTCGAATTTTACACCTACATTCAACGTGCTAGGGTTGGACAGAGGACTAAGCTATATACTCAATCTGTATGCAGCCAACGCTAAGGGCAGAAGCGAAGTGGTAACCCTATACACTATTGCGGTCCGCTCCCCGGATAAATATACAGGTGAATGATTTACTTTGTGTCATGTGATACTATTTATTTTGTACTGCTTAATGAATTTTAATGTAAAAATACTTTTTTTAAAAATTCGTATATCAAATGTACGTAGCGAAATTTAAATCCTTTCGTTGTTTACTTTAGAGAACGTATGGCTTAGTGGTGAGTCGGTCGTTTTCAAGAGGTGCGGATTTAAATCTGGCTACGTTCAAGTTATTATGTTTTTTTTTTTAAAGTATATTTCTTTCTTAAGTGTACAATAACAATTAAAATATGTGCGTAATGTTAATGACTTAAAGGTTTTTATTTGTCCTTATGTTTGTCATTGTATTCTTGCTTGTCTTGTAGAGATACTCCGCTTCTACATGTTTTATTACTTTTTTTTATCAGCTTCGCACTGTATGCTGCACACAGCAGAGTAGGCAGAGGGAACCCAGTGTTAAGATACTTCGTTTCCCACTTTCCGCCGAATTTTTCGAGGCCTTGCGTGTTGAGGGGTGGAACGTCGCGCTTTTGCCTTGGTGCCAGAGCGAAGAAATGAAAATATTAATAAATAATAATTTATTCCCCCGAGTGGGAATCGAACCCAGAACCGTCGCTTTACAGTCACACCCATGTGCCACTGCGCCACAATGATCAAGTGATATTTGTTTTGCTATAGATAATAAAATATGATATAGAACATTCGAATTAACGTCTTGTACTGTACTGTGTATGTACAATCCTAAAATGTAATTACGAGGGATATAACAGGTTAGGCTGGAAAAACGTAGTATTAAGACACTTCTTTCCCCAAGCACCACCTATTTTTTGAGACATTGTGTGTTGAATAACGGAGCTCAATACCGTGTTCTATGTTCTTAATGGAGCAAGGAAGTGAAAATATTAAATGTCTTAGAATGGGAAATAAACCTAGATCTATAGCGTCGCTATAGATCAACAACGTACATGCTCTATAATGACACGCGATCTAGCAATTAACGCGATGAGCACCCAACACGCTACAAAGCGAAGCGAAGAGAAAATTAAATGGCGAATGCTTCTAAAAGGGAACTTGAAAGCTTTGTATAATTATTTAATTAAAATTTTTGATAATGAAGAGTGGACTTTATTTTGTTTGAAATGAAGTTTTAAATATGATTGTTATGGTGTGAAATTACTTGGATTATATAGATGTATTATATATAGAAACGTATTTGTGTATTATGCGTTGAAATATAATTAATGTTTTTAAATCCAACTAGCGACTTCGCCCGCTTGAACTATACAATTATTAATAATTAATCTGAATTACTTTAGTGTTAGTTACACGGAATGAATATTAGATTAGAAGTTATTAGAAATAACATAATATTATCATACATTTTTTTAAAGTAAATCTAGAATTTTTGAATTTCAACTATCTCCTAACGTTCGTGAGATAATGGCTCTTGACAGACAGACAGACAGACGAACGGACAACAAAGTGATCTTAAAAGGGCCCTTTTTTCCTTAAGAGGTACGGAAACCTAAAAGATTATGCGACTGATTGTGGGTTTGATCCCCACTAGTGGAAATGAAATATTTATTTTAACTTCTATTTCCATTTCTTCGCTCTGGTGTAGATTTCCCTTAAAGTTCCCTTAGTTCCCTCTGCCTATCCTGCTGTGTGTGGGTGATAGCGTGAAGCTGATAAAAAAACTTTTGACATTCAACTCCCAACAGGCGTTTCCAGTCCCTTCACTCTATCCCCGATGCTGGCCTCTCTGCTGGCGACGGTAGCGCTGCTCAGCGTCGCCGTTTGTGCAATCATCGTCGCGGTGTACCGGAGACATTTTGTACGACAGCATGTGAAACAACCACCGTCTACGTAAGTATTGTTCATTTTTATTGTTTATTATTTGATACCCTACATATTTATGGTCCATATCTTTTTCGGCGTTTCATTTAGTTCTGGCGTAGTTCTCAATTTTTTTATTCGAAGGGAGTATACTTCTTTTTTAGAAGAGTATATACCAGTATATATCTTGAAGGGAAGGGCTCCTATGGGTACACAATAGGTCTTGGTTGATGTTGACAATTTATGATGGACTTCGGTAGAATATATTGAAGAGATTCTTAAGGTCAATATAGGAGTTGGTATATACATATGTTCGACTAGAATCTCTGGAGTAGAAGAAATACTACTGTATTTCTTCTACTCCAGAGACTCTAACAGCCTTCACGATGGCTTCAAAGTGGTTTATCAGGACTTTATCAATAATTAGGCGTTTACTTATTTCTAAATTTTCTAACTCAATAACCAACATTGATGTCACAGTGCGGATGTTACGTTTTACCAAGTTTTTTATACGTACCGATAGTATGTCCCGAAGTTCATTTGCTGATACTATTGTGTTGGTGGTAATAAGTCCCTATCCGTTTTATAAAGTGCTTAATGTGGGTTTTACCATATCCGGAAACTCCGTTGACCAACTGTATCCTAGATATCTCTCATGCTCTCGATGGTGTAGATTGTAAAATTCTATTGAGGCTTTTCCAACTTTTCAAGCATTTCATCCTCCAGCATCACTCGTGTGCATTTAGCGATGACCACTGTAGGGTCATTGCTGGGTGTACTTAATTTGAGGTTGCCTGCTCTTCTGGTTTCCTATTTATTCAATTCCACAAAGAGCATTGACGCCACCATATAACTCTCCTCCTCTTTTATCTCATCTCTGATAGTCTGTGCGGTAGCGTTGTTATATGTGATAGTTAAGCTTAACATCCAAAATCGAGTATACGCGCCGGAATGCAAGCAATATGTCCTCGCAAGTGCTGAGCTTCATTTGTTTAGTAGCTTTTAGAACTGCTAGGAATTCCAGGAATCCATTTCAATAATGGTCTTTGAGGCCCGATTTGGATACTAAAATAGGAGGATTTACCTGATTCATTGCCGCTCTTGTTAACTTGAACCGGGCTCTCATAAGGAGATCTTTTCCAGAACTCCTCGTGAACTTTTCTATCGCTGCCGCCTGTCTGTCACTTAATCTCCTCCTGCCCAATATACCTCCCACGACCGCCGCTGCCTACGGTTTTTGCTGGTGAGCTTTTTGCACTGTCTTGGCTTGTGCTTCTGACGTCTTTCGTTGAAAGCGGTATGAGCTACTTTCAGTGGTCGTGAGAGTAGTGAGTGGTTTTTCCGTGTGGATACCGGAATGCTTAAGTTTTAAGTAGCTAAAGTCATTGTCTCTGTAGTCAATTCTGTAGGCATTGCGTATTGAGCGGGGGAACTCAACGCAGTACTTTGTCTTGTTACCAGGACGACGAAGACATAAAATATTTCATTTTCTCGAGTAGAAATCGAACCCATCGCGTTTGTCACATGTCTGAGCCGCGAGTGGCCTCATTTTATTCCAACTGATAATTTTCTCTTACACTTTATTATATAATAGTAGTACCATGAAGTGTAGTAGTATTACATGATATTATAGTACCGTGTATAACACCTGTCATATCCCGCGTTCAACATCGTACGTGACGTAGGCATTGTTCTTGAGATTATGTATATTTATTCTGAATATTAACAATGTTCTAGAATGTATATTGTTCAAATATATTGGTATATACATTATACATGGATATCTAATTGATATTATAGAGTAGAGAATTTTGGTTTTAAAAATTCTGTGTTAAGTTCCGCCTGTCAATACGCAATGCCTCAAGAAGCGGGGAATGTCTTAACGGTGAGCGGAGTGTCTTAACTGCTCACTCCGCTATTTGCTGGATACGAGAAGATAATAAAAGTTAATAAATTTAGTTTTTTCTTTCATTTAGAGAAGTGGCGTGTTGAAAGGTGTAACTTAAGGCCACGCTTTGTCAAGCTAGAATGTTTAAAAAAAATTCCTTTACTCAAATATATGAATCAAATCCACAATCATCAGTAACATTTAAGTCACATTCGTATATGCGCTATCTAAATTTGTAGAAAAATTGCAATTCGCTTTATGTTTATTATTGTAATTATGTTTCTTCTTACTAGAATTAACTAATACTTATATGTCACTTCTTATTGCAATAAGAAACATAATTAATTACAATAAAAAACCTATACTATAAATATTAACTTTTAAGCAATATTTTATTTATTCGAGAGATTTAGGCGAAGAATCGATTTCGATAATAGTATATATTTATAAATATTAACTTTTATCGATATCTGTGTACGCACAGATCTTTTGAGTTACGTAATGTCTTTTAAATCGGTGTATACTAATATGCAAAGTGATACAAGAGAAAGGTACACCAGAGTAGTGTACGTAACGGGAACCTGATTTTAAAACTATCCCTTTTCTACTGTTTCCACAGTTTTTAAGACATAAAATATTGAGTACAGTGATCGTTTTGTAATTCCAACTAATCAGATATTCCAGTGACATTTAATAGACATGGACACTTTGAGGTCAGTCGTCACGCAGGGGCACAAAGTGTGACTGTAAATCGACTAGTTGTGGGTTCGATCCCCACTCGAGGAGATGAAATATTTACGTAAATTTATATTTCCATTTCTTCGCTCTGGTGTCGAGGACAAGCGCGGCGTTGAGTTCTGCCCCTCAACACGCAATGCCTCCAGAATTCGGCAGAAAGTGGGGAACGCAGTGTCTTAACACTAAATTCCCTCTGCCTACCATGCTGTGTGCGGGATACAGCGTGAAGCTGATTTATTCTGATTTAATTTGAAGTATAAAATTGCGTAATCGCAGTATCGTAGCTCCCGGATAAATACGCAAAGTAAATAGTTATAACGCAGTTTTCAACACAAGTCGCAATAAAACGTGCAGAAAACACTCTGGGAAACCACTTTTTAAACCACCAACAAAGAAGTACGACGAAAATCAGCAGATTCTTATGTGGAAAAGTGCAGTGTGACATTTGGAGGTTACTCGTAGTTTTGCCGAAGTTTGTAGCTGTCAACAGTCAATTGTCAACCGTCATTAACGACACAAAAATAAAAATTTGCAACGTCATGAACGAGCAAATGAAACTATTATGGAAGAATTTTAAAGAAGAGATGGAAAAACAGACGGAGACCATAACACGTAATGTAACAGAGTCGGTCTCAGAGACGATAAACGACAAAATAAAACCTCTAATAGAGGAAAACCTTAAAATGAAAGAAGAGATAGGTATGTTAGAAAAAAGGGTACAAAGATTAGAAAAAGAGACCCGGAAAAACAATTTAATCCTACACGGAATCCCCGAAAATGAAGGAAATAATGAGGAATTAATGGAAAATGTCATAGATATTCTCAACGAAATGAGCGGGAAAGCGAATATCAAGGAATGGGATAAGTGGGAGACAGGCAAAGTCATTCGTATAGGAAATAAGAAAGAAGGAAAGTTGAGACCAATCCTCATACAATTAACCCTGCATTGGAGAAAGATGGAAGTGCTGAAAAACAACAAACATTTCACTAATAAGATATACGCAACCGAGGACTTTCCAAAGGAGATACTACAGAAGAGACAAGAGCTGAAAACGAAACTCAAAGAAGAAACCAACAATGGAAAAATTGCATTCATCAAATATGACAAACTAATAGTAAAAGACAAGGAAGGACAAAATGAAAAAAGAAAGAGATCTCCCACGCAATCACCAACATCACCTACTAGTGGAATGTCTAAAAAAGCACCAAATAAAATAAATAAGAGGGACGCCTTCGCCCTAATGAGGACCAAGTCTAGCTCAACTGGATGCTCGACTTCAAACATGTAACAGCAAATAGACAAAGGCAACCGGAAAAACCAGGCTCAAGAATTAAATAACACAACAATCACATGTCCCAAGCCGGCTGGTCCCCGTGGGACATTAGACCAACACCCTCCAGGCAAAAATGAACAAATAGTACTAAATTCACAGGCAAGAACAAACAAATTCTATATATCAACCCTAAACACAAGAACATTAAGGACAGAGGAAAGACTAACCGAACTAGAAGAAGCACTAGAAACAATAAAATGGGATATACTTGGGCTAAGCGAGGTAAGACGAATGGGAGAAGAAATTAGGGAATACAACAAGTACATCTTCTACTACAATGGAGAAAAACAAGGAATGTACGGAGTAGGGTTCATGGTGAAAAAATTGTACAAACACAATATAGAAAAATTTTCAAGTAAATCGGATAGAATTGCAATTCTAGATATAAAAATTCCAGGACATAAAGAATCCACCTCTGTAATACAAATTTATGCACACACTGAACAAGCAACTGATGAGGAAAAGGACAACTTTTATGCTACACTCCATGAAGCAATGGATGAAACCCACAAACAAAAAATATTAATCGGAGACTTCAACAGCAAAATAGGAAAACAACAAACCGGAGAGCAAAACATCATGGGGCCCTTTAGCAAGGGAGAAAGGAATAAAAATGGGCAGAGATTAGCAAATTTTGCACTGGAATTTAATTTGAAAATAATGAACACTTTTTTCAAAAAAAATATGAAAAGAAAATGGACATGGATATCTCCTGACGGGAAATATAAGAATGAAATAGACTTTATAATAACAAATATGCCTAAGCAAATAGAAAATGTGGATACAATCAATAATTTAAACTTCAACACAAACCATAGAATGTTAAGAGCAGAAATAAAAATGACAAATATTAAAAAATCAAGAAAACATTTTAAGACACCCATAAATCAAGAGATACACCTTTTCTCAAAAGAGGAACTCCATGACCTAAACAAAAAATTACCGAACTTTAAATCCGATAAGACCATACGGGAAAAATACAATGAATTGCAGAATTCTCTGATTGAAATATACAAGGTTATAACAAGAATAAAACCAGGAAAGGATAAAATAGGTGATACCTCGAGGAAATTGATAGAAGAAAGAAAAATATTGATAAAAGACAGGAAAAAACACACAAGAGAAATAGAACAATTGAGTAAGAAGATCACTGAAAACATAAGACAGCACAAGAGAAAAAATAGAATCCATAAAATCAGAAATGAAATAGAGAAAACAGGCGGTATTAAAAAGGCTATCAAACAACTACAGGACCATACTACATGGATGCCGAATCTGAAAAAAAGAATTCATGGCGGTCTAGAAAAAACTTTTGCTAGAAGAGAAGATATAGGGAAAATCGCCACTGACTTTTATAGTGAACTATATAACATTACAGAAACAGAAAATATAGAAAAACAATACAGTTCCCCTGACGAGGAAGTACCAAATATCATGAAAAGCGAAATAAGGAAAGCCATTCAATCACAAAAAAACAATAGAGCACCAGGTGACGACAGAATTACAAATGAACTCCTAAAATCCATCATCGATATCATAGACAAGCCATTGCAAATACTCTATAATGAAATATTAAGTAAAGAACAAACACCATTACAATGGACAAAATCAACAATAGTTCTTATACATAAGAAAGGAGACAAGGAAAAAATAGAAAACTATAGACCAATCAGCTTGATGACCAATTTATACAAAATTTTCTCAAAAATCATTCTTGGAAGGTTAACTAAGGGGTTGGATGAACAACAGCCCAAAGAACAGGCGGGCTTTCGCTCTGATTTTTCAACGATAGATCACATACATGTAGCAAACCAAGTCATGGAGAAATACAATGAGTATGGTAAAACATATTACATAGCTTTTGTTGACTACAATAAAGCATTTGACTCACTAATACATAAACACATCTACAAGGCACTGGAAAACCAGGGTGTAAACAGAAAATATATTAGGATCATAAAACAGATATATGAAAACAGTACTGCCAGGGCACAACTGGAAAAAATTGGAAATGAGTTTCAAATTAAGAAAGGGGTGAGACAGGGAGACCCCCTATCTCCAAAATTGTTCTCGTCTGTACTGGAAGATGTCTTCAGAAAACTGGACTGGACACATCTGGGGTTAAACATAAATGGTAGCCGGCTCAATCATCTCAGGTTTGCTGATGATCTAGTGATATTCGCAGAGAATCCTGAAACCCTCCAAAAGATGTTACAACAACTAACCATAGAGAGTGAGAAAGTGGGATTGACAATGAACATAGATAAAACAAAAGTAATGACAAACAGCTCCAAAAGAGGAATAAAAGTCAACAATCAAACACTGGAATATGTAGATGACTATATCTATCTCGGCCAAACAATTTCCCCATACCAACAAATGTCTAAAGAAATACAAAGGCGAGTTAACAACAGTTGGTCAAGATACTGGTCCCTTAAGGAGGTCATGTTAAATAAATCAATACCTGTGTATGAAAAGAGGAAAGTCTTTAACACCTGCATTCTACCAGTCATGACATATGGCTGCCAAACATGGGCATTTACAAATCAAACAATTAATAAACTTAAAGTATGTCAGCAAGGAATAGAGAGGAACATGTTGGGTGTTAAATTAAAAGACAAAGTAAGACTCACCAAAATCAGGGAAAAAACCAGAGTGACCGATGTGACCTACAAGGTAAAGAAGCTGAAATGGAAATGGACTGGCCATATTATGAGATCCAATAAGGAAAAATGGACAAGAAAAATAACTGAATGGTATACTCGGGATGGAAAACGTCGAAGAGGCAGACCAATAAGACGCTGGGAAGATGATCTACCCAAAGGATGGAGAAGAGCAGCAAGGGACCGGTTGGAGTGGAACAGCCTGGAGGAGGCCTTTGTCAAAATGACAACCTGACTCAAAAATAAAAATTGTTATTGATAATTGTTTTATAAATAGTATTAATTATAGTATAAATAATTTAATTGTATTATTAATGTTAGAATCTAATTTAATTGTAATTTTATAATGCATTGAATGTAAAACAACTTTTATATGTAAAAGTCAGAGAAATAAAGGCTATTATTATTATTATTATTATTATGAGACTTATAGTCTTGGTGGAGCGATTGAAAAGTGACTGACTTCATAGTTGCGAGTTGAAATTCTAATATTTATTATTTAAATTATTTTCTTGAGCTGAACACATTCTAACCATTATGGTTGTGGGTCAGATTCCCAATTACAAATATTTAATATTTTCATTTTTTCACGCAGTGCCTCGAGAACTTTTATTTAACTTGAACAGAAAGCATATCATAGCAGTTCATTCACCATAAAAAACCATGAAAAAAAGGATCAATTTTTTTTTTAGTTTTAGCTTCACGGTGCATCACATGTATAAAGAGAAGAAATCTAGTATTAAGACGTCACGATTGGCTTAGAAATACATATAATACTATTTTTTTATTTTTAACAGAAATGCCCTCTACACTGAAGACAGCATGGAATCATTTCCGAAACGAGATAACATACCATCATACACAGCATCACCTAAAGTAGACTACAGTAGTCAGTACGAACTAAAATTAGAAGGAGAAGAAGACGATCCTGATATAATACCTGTA
Organism: Heliconius hermathena; assembly: GCA_013403705.1. NCBI lineage: Eukaryota > Metazoa > Arthropoda > Insecta > Lepidoptera > Nymphalidae > Heliconius > Heliconius hermathena. The sequence continues at coordinate 40,106 of JAAIXJ010000440.1, read as the reverse complement.
CAGTTTGGTAAGCTCTTTACGCTGTGTTGTTTTACTTGCTTAGAAAATATATAGGTTAGGTTTGGGTATATAGATATAAAGAGTGACGAACGGGAACACAAAGGCTTACGAAAAAAGGGTGAATGGTAAGAGAGACATGAGAGACCTAGATTGACTTTTAAAAACACAGTATTGATTAAACTGGAGGAAGATCACATTAAACGCATGTGGTCTTCTCGGAAGAATGTATGAAGGTTTATTACAATGGACGTGGAGAAAGAAATAGATATATAGAGACCGTCTACAAAAATGAGTTTCTCACTTTTTACCGAATAGCAGCGTAGGGAGAAAGAACCTAGTGTCAAGATGGAGTATCTTAATCAAAACCAAACGTTAACAAAGATACAAATTTGTTTCTACACGGGCTGTAAATTGTAATTTGATTCTATCTTCGCTCGGGTCACAGGGCAAGGCGCAGCGTTGAGTGTCTTACTGGGGAATGGAGTATTTTAACATTAGGTTCCCAGGTTTACTCTGCCTACCCTGTGATGTGCGTCATACACACATGAAATTTAAAAAAATCCATCTTACTAATCTAAAGATTAGTTTTCATATTAGGTTCCATCTCAAAAGTAACCTAAGCATATAAAAAGTGGTGAAATGAGAGTTGGACTCGCGTACCGAGGGCTCCGTACCAATTTCAGAATTGTTTGTCAAAGGAAAGAATAATTTATAACATTGAAAAATTTCATTTGCGGGCGTATGCACTTTTTTGTATAAAATGAATAATACAATTATAATTTTGTAATATTTTTTTCTACGAAATATCTAAAAATTTAGAAATTTTGGATATTTTCCTTTATTTGTACTGCAACTTCTCAGTTCTTACCAAATTTAATAGTCTACGGGAAGTATCTTGTAGGTATTGACTACGCGGCGAATTTCATACAAAATGCAGCAAATACGATGCGTAGACTCGTAGATATGAGATTGCATACAATAAATACGTTGTCATAAAAGCTTGATTTTTTCTGTGTTCGAAGACACCGTAGACATTTGATATTAATTTCAGATCGATACATCCACACGATCTTGAGATAAATGCTTTTGATACTTGACTCTTGACTCTTGACGGACTGACGGACAACAAAGTTGTCCTATAAAAGTTCTTTTGTTTTCCTTTTGAGATATGGAACCCTAAAAACATACAAACGATAACAAATCGCTGAATTATTATAACTGAAATAATTTCAACGAATAAAAGCTATAACGCAATCGTCAGTTGTTTGATTTGGATTTGCCGAATTGCTAATAAGTTCGAGTTAACATTTAGGTTTTGTATAATTGTAAAAGTGGTGAATAGATAAAAAAAAGTCTGTACTAGGTTAGTTTTAAAATGAGGATAAAACGACGGATATTTCTACATATTTTCGTAATTTTGGGAAGTTATTGTGACGTAGTGGAAATGTGTCTGACTGTGGATGTAATGGTTGGGGGTACTGATCATTTTCATATATTATTTTTTGCTTTACGTATCCCTCACATAGACGGATACGCAGAGGGAACCTAGTGTTGATATCCTCCGTTCCTCATTCAGACACATCCGTTCTTTGCATATTGAGTGACGGAACTGAACCTCCCGTTTTGCCTGGTTACCAGAGCGAGAAAATGGAAATACTGAATACTTCATTGCTTCAAGCCGAACCCACAACCGCCTCGTGTACCGTCACTCGCTTTTGCTCCTGCACCCCGGCGTCGTGTGTCTGTTGGTAAGACAAATTGCGACGTTGATTTCATTTAACACGCATTATCTCACATTTAGGCGACGAAAGATCGAAATGTTTTAATACAAGGTTATCTTTGCCTACTCTCTTGATGCGCTTCACGCATGATATGCCGTGAAACTGAAAAAAAAACTTATTTTATTAGGATAGAAGATTCTAAAGTCTTGAACTTGGCCATTTTATTTTTTTAGTTTTTTTTTTAACAAGACTCCGAGTATTTCTACGGCATTATTTTTATTATTTTGTGCTCGTCTCAAACACGCGTATAAAATGGCTGTATTGACATATAAAATCATTTTTTTTGCTTTCAAAATATTTATTTAAAATTTTATTATTTATTTCAGACAAAAAACCAGTCGACAGTTATAAAACAAATGTGGAACAAGAAAGTGAAACTACTAAAATGTATAACGACAGTTCTGTGATTTTACCAAATAATGGTGTAAGTATGCATATTTTTAAAGAGTTAGTTTATTCTATCTATCTCTATTGGATAGGTTCATATACCATTTTGAGGAATCCCCTCAAGGTTATTATTGATTATTTTGTTATCATAATTATCTGTAGGAAGAATTTTACAAATTTCCGCTTCATAATATTTTTAACATTTTTAAACTGTTATTCCACACTTAGGAAAGAAAAATACTTATTAAAAATTTAAACGTAGCGAGACTCGAACCCGCACCTCCTGGAAACCGACCAGGCGCTCTGACCATTAAGTCATACGGTCAAGTATTCCGCTCCATAAATTAAATTATTCCTTGGCTATTTATTAAATAATTTTACCATGAAAAAGTATTATTCCGTATATTCAATAGTGTATGTTAGTTGTTAAATATTTAGTACGTACGGCTTAGTGGCCCGAGTGCTTGGACGATTTCCAAGAGGCGCACTTTCAAATGCCGCTACATTCAATTATTTATACGTTTTCTGAAAAAAGTATTTTTGTTCCCAAAGTGTAGGCATAACATTTAAAAATTTAAAAAAAAATCATGATTTTAACACTCAATACAGAGCATTTCCTTCGTTAACCGCGGTGTGACAGCCCGCGGGGCCGACATCACCGCGTCCAGGCTCGAGGTGGTCACAGCTTCAAGAAAAGTTCGAGAATCCTGTATATAAAAAAAATACTACACATTATAGATAGTACAATGACTTTTGAACAAATTTTATTAAAGTATACAGTGTATGTAAAATTTTGAAATTAAATGTTGTTTTGGTTGATCTGCTATGTTTTAATACAAGTATGATAACGTGTAATGATAAGACTCTGTTTTTTTATTTGTCAATATTTTTTTTAATTTCTGGCACTAGGATGTAAATTGATGATCTGTGTTAAAATAAATACTTAAATAAAGTGTGGATTACACATTTTATTTATATTTCAAATGGTAATTTCAACTTGTAATGTTATTGATGTTGTTGTTGTTGATGATGGTTGTGGGTTCATTTTTAAGCCGGTAAAAAGTCTATCTATATAAAATTGGTATTTTTTTGGTCTAGTTAGTAAAGGTGACTACATAAAAAGTTATGCGTAAATAAATTGTACTAAAATTGTAAATTTAAATTCCATTTGATATATTTAGTTGCTTGTTGCGGCGTTGAGTTCTGCCACTCAACACGCAATACTTCCAGAATCCGGCAGAAAGTGGGGAACGGAGTGTCTTAACACTAGGTTCCCTCTGCCTACCCTGCTGTGTGCGGGATACAGCGTGAGGCTGATTTATTAATTTTATTTTTATATTTAGTTGAAATATCGCTCATTTGGTGCAACAACGAATTTGGTGTAATTGCATTGAAAAAAAACAAAGATGTATGAAATAATACGAAATAAGTACTTAAAAGTGTAAATACGTTATTGTTGTACTAAATTAACGAATGACTGAACCAATGAATGGAGTTATCAATGCACAAAGTAGTGTACTTTTTAACATTTTTAAAGTGTTATTCCACACTCAGGAAAGAAAAATACTTATTTAGAAAACGTATAAAAATTTGAACATAGCGGTATTCGAACCCGCGCCTTCTGGAAACAGACCCGGTCGTTTTCCAGGAGGCGGGTTCGAATCCCACTACGTTAAAAATTTTATACGTTTTCAAAATGAGTATTAGTGTACTTTTTCTTTCTTTAACTACTTCGAGATCAAAATATATAATAATATATTAGTATATTGTTTACAAGGATGAGCTCAAATTGTAGTTAGTAGCAGTATTTATATGTATAGTTTTTTGTAATGTTTATTTTGTGCTTTAATGCTTGGAGGCCTTTGTGGCTCATTGATGAAACGTATGACTGTAAGTACGGCGGTTGTGGGTTCGATTCCTACTAAAGAAGTGATTTGTATTCATTTTCTCGCCTTCGGGGACGAATCGTTGTTTTTTATTTCACTGCTACACACGCAATGTCTCCTCAATTAGGTGAAGAACGGAGTGTTTTGACACTATGTTCTTTCTGTCTACCTCTGATGTGCGAGAAAGTGCGTGAAGCTTCTGAAGATGAAATGTACGTTTGCTTAAAAAATGTATTTTCTAATGTAATTTCAATTTTACCTAAGTGTATGTGATATTTATATTTTTTTTATTTATAAATTATCTTATTAGGCTACAGACGTTGATCATGTGTAGCTTTTTGTTGCTGTGTTTTTCTTAATGCAGTTTTTAGTTTAAATGAAGTGAAGAATAATCGTTTTCTAATTAAATTGACTATGTAAGGTCATTTCCTGTTTTGGTAGTCCTCTCCTCTCCTCGATGTCTGATGGTGGTTCTCGACCACGTTGGTTACAGTTGATTACAGCTTACAGTAGTTTTTCTATTATGTTTATTGATTTATCATCTCGGAAAGAAATGGCGAAATCGTACGATATCTTTGAAAAACTCACATTAGGCTGAGTGAAAGAAAAATAAGTATATCTTGTATGATTACAGTAGTTTGCAGTTCGTTACAAATACTTAACTGCTCTAATTTTTTTTTATTATATTTGATGTTTTGGCTACTAAATAGTAACTGATATCAGGTTAGGCTTAGTTTTGGACGATTTTTTTCTTACTTACATAAAATTCCAGCTTTTCTCTCTGTAATAATAATTAGCTTTTATACGTTATTACGAAAATGTTTTAAATTTTGTAATTTTATTTTAATATTTATAACTTTATTTTAAATTATTTTAGCACCGCAAATGAAATTTATGAAAATCGTCATTGTAACGGAATTGAAGACGCGACATTTTATAAGTATTACTACTAATATTGTAAATCACAACCACTGTATTATAACGTGTTTTTAATATAAAAATAAATATTATCATCGATATTAAATGTTAAATTTAAATAATTTGCTCACGTTTATTTAATTTTTACGTTAAGCTTAGACGAGTCAATGTATAAGAGGATGGGCGACCGGTCAATTGTAGACTAGACTATTAGTTTTCCATAAAAGTATGTTTTAGGAAATTATATAAAAAAATTAAATAAATTTCTTTACATTAAACATAAGATGATAAGGGATTCTATTTTATTTGATAAACTAAGATCTGCAGCTGTTTTAAGCGAATATTTATGACTTTTTACACCTTTCTTTTTTATATTTTTAAATTATTTTTTAGTACATTAATTCAAAGTTTAGTACTTATTTGCAAACAATGGAGTCTCGAGCATGCAATGTTACGTTGTATATAGAAAAAAAAAACTATACACAATAAAAGCTTATCTTCTTTCCATTAGCACGGTAGTCAAATAAAAACTAGCATTAACCTCACGTATTGAGTGGCGGAACTAAACGCTGCATTTACTCTAACAGAATGGGGAAATGAGAATATTCAAATATAAACCTATATTCTGCCACGACGGCCTCAATAATAGAATGCATAATTATAAAAAGAAATCGAGTAAAAATGCAACTTTCACTTAAAATAAAAAATATAAACATATAATATTTAACTGCATGATTAATAATGTCAATTGGAAATATGAAAATTAGGTCACGATTATTAATTAAAATTGAATTATTATTGTCGAGTGATCCTCGACGTCAAACCGACCACAGAATTAGTTGCAACAGTACGAACTGACCACCAAATATACTACATTCTGTGGTTCCGTCGAATATTAACAAATATTATAGGTGACTGCAAACGCATCAGTTGTGGGTTCGATTCCCGGTCGGGAGAGATTTTTTTTTGTATTTTCTTTTCTTCGCTCTGGTCAGCGTCACGCTGTATCCCGTACACAGCAGGGTAGTCAGAGGGAACCTAGTGTTAAGACACTCCGTTCCCCACTTTCTGCTGAATTCTGGAGACATTGCGTGTTGAGTGGCAGAACTTAACGCCGCGCTTAACTTCAACACCAGAGCGAAGAAATGGAAATACAAGTATAAGTAAACATTTCATATTAATATTTCATTTTGCTCTGGTAACGAACATTAAATTCCGTCAGTCAACAAGTAATGCCTCGAAATTCGGCGGAAAGTGGGAAACGAAAGTGTCTTAAAACTAGGTTCCCAGGTACTGTGTGTCTACAGTTTCATGTGCGGGTATATAACGCAGTGGAACAACAAGACAACGTATGTAAACGAATTGATTATAGATTCGATCCCCACCCAGGGAAATAATTATAAGCTTGATTATGTTTATTTCTCTTCTATTTTGTCTAAAAAGGCAAACTGCGTCGTTGAATGGCAACGGAGAATGGCAATTGGAATGTTTTGACACTAGATTTCCTCTGTCTAGGGTAAGCTATTCGTGAAGCCGCTTAAGAGAATACTTGCTATATACGTTTCTTATTTTTATTATAAGTAAAATAGCTGTAACATTTTCTGTAAATACATAAAATAAATGAAAAGCACCATTTGCAAATTGTTAGAACCAAAAAAAAATGTCGATTCAATGGTGTTAGGGCAAAATCGACTGAATTTAATAGTGATATTGTAAACGATGATTGTGAATGTTTTATTAAAATAATAAACTATTGGTAATTGTTGTGTATTTTATTGTAGACTAGTTGCTGTCTGCGAAGTCGCTCGCATGGATTTTGATTTTGCCACATTAGTTCTACATATCATTTGGAATTTTTCAGTTATTCCTGAGATTTTGAGTCTTTTTTGTGTTTAATAGTAGTTTTTAGTATTTTTTTAGTTATATTCTGCACACAGCAGGGTAGGCAGAAGGAACCTAGTGTTAAGACACTCCTTTCCACACTTACCACCGAATTCTGGAGGCATTGCGTGTTGAGTGGCGGCTAACGACGCGCTTTGCTTCGATACCAGAGCGAAGAAATGAAAATATAAATGTAAATAAATATTTCATTTCCTTGAGTGGGGATCGAACCCACACCAGTCGATTTTACAGTCACACTTAGTGTCTCTGCGCCACGACTTGCCTAGTTTTATTAATATTATTTTCATTTATTAAAATAACCTAAAAATACGAGTATATACAGTAGAGGCGGAGAGTCTGAAACAAGAAGATTATGGGTTCGATTCCCCCACATTGGAAATCATTTATTTTCAAATCTACTCTTTATAACAAACAAAACGCGGCATTGATTTCTACCACTCAAACTGCAATGTCTTGAAATACATGGGCTACAGAGTGTCTTAACAGCTGATAAAAGATACTATAAATTTGATAGTTTCTCTACACTTAACGAATATCTCGGTATTTTATTTCTATATCATAATAACGCTTTTTAACTTCATGCTTTACACCTAGCGGAGTATTCAGAGAGGATGGAGTGGCCAACGTTGCAGTCCCTGGATACATCATTTGCCTCATCCACTGTCCTCAACCTCTTGACACCTTTGCCGTCCAGAGAATCCTCATGGTTTTTACGTCTTCTCTTACCACCCACTTTTGCTTCGTATTTTTTTTATTTAGATCAAATTCATCAAAATGTACTTTGTCGAAGTAAACAGTATTCTCTCTATATATGTTTTCTAGCCAATTTTAATCATCCAAAGAAGAGAATTCCATCAAATAAATTCGAAAAAACAAATGGATTTCGTACAGCAAGGTACCATCTCATTTTCGTGAAAGCCGATCCCCATTTTCAATAGAAGCTAATGCACCCACTGTACTGTAGTAACTCTAATTGTATAGTGCAAAAGTAGTCGTGATAAAGCCTTTTTGTTTCGTATTTTCGGAGAATTTCAAAAGAATTTTCTTTGTCACTAACATTATTTTTGTCCTCTGTGTCCCGTATATAGCAGGGTATCTTGTTACCTTGGAAAAAATGAAAAAAAAATATAAGATACGATAAGATAAAAAAAATAGGTACATATTAAATAATATATCTAAATACAGCAGGATTCGAACCTACCGCTTACACACAGCCTATTATACATAGTCTCGAAAGGAATATATTGACATCAATTGCTATTAACAAATGCTGTTTAAATTAATTTATAAAATGGAGTAACATCGAGGGATCCAAAAAAACTTATTTATTAAAATAATTTTATTAAATATAACTTATATTAAGAAGCGTGTGACTATAACAGCGATGCTTGTGGGTTCGATTTGGGGAAGTTAATTATTATTTATTACTAACTGTGGTAACAAGACAAAGCACGGAATTGAGTTCTTCCACTCGACACGTAATTCTTCGAAAATTCAGCGAAAATGTCCAATTATTAGGTTCCCTCTGCCTTCCCTGCTATATGCAGTATATAGCGTCAAGCTAAAAAAAAGATTTATAAATACCTAAGTGACACTTGTTGTAAGTGGAAAACAAGAACATTTAATTTAAACAACTAATTAGACAATAATTAATAGTATAAAATGACTGAGGCCAGTAGTGGCGCAGGGGCACAAAGAGTGACTGAAAATCGACTGGTTGTGGGTTCGATTCCCAGTCGAGGAGATGAAATATTTACTTAAGTTTATATTTCCATTTCTTCGCTCTGGTGTCGAGGCAAAGCGCGGCGTTGAGCTTTGCCACTCAACACGCAATGCCTCCAGAATTCGGCAGAAAGTGGGGAACGGATGGATCTTAACACTAGGTTCCCTCTGCCTACCTTGCTGTGTGCGGGATACAGCGTGAAGCTGATTTGATTTTTTATAAAAAACCAAAACCACGCTTTACACATTAATAAGACGAATGTAATGAGGACAGACTCCATATGCTTACCAGTAGGCAGTCCGGAGTTCCATCAGCCATCTTCCAATTCCATCATCAGACCAGCTCGATGGTACCATAATATTGTATTGTCATCTAATCTACATATTGCCAAGTTTTATTACATAGTTAATTTATAACAGCTCGACCTAATAAAAGGTTATAAAAGAACGAAAACACCTACACGTTATCGCATAGAGACACAGCCGTGTGAATTTAAACGCGACGGTTGTGGGTTTGATTCCCACTCGGAGAAATAAATTATTATTTATTAATATTTTCATTTCTAGCTCTAGTAACAAGAGGATAGCGTTGAGTAACCCCTCTCAACATCCAGTGTCTCAGTAATGCAGTGAGAAGTGGCGGACGTAGTGTCTTAATATTAGATTACCCTGCTATATGTGGGATATAGCGTGAGGGTAAAAACAAAAATAAAACTTATTTAGAAAATATATGAAATTTTGAAAGGAACGCGATTTGAACCCGCGCCGCTTGAATACTGTCCAGAACATGTATAAAAATAGTTTTATTAATTGGGCGCCCTATCACCGATAATGTATTATTAACGCCTCAAATGGCTTTTTCGTCGCTCTAAAAACAAGACACAGCGCGGCCTTAAAGTTCGCCACCCAATGAAAATAAGGTGGAAAATGGGGAACGGGATGTTTTAACACTAGACGGACGGAGTGTCTTAATACTAGGTTCCCTCTGACCTAACCTGTTGAATGCGGGATACAGCGTGAAGCTGATTAAATTTTAATAAAATAAATCAGTTTCACGCTGTATCCCGCACACAGCAGGGTAGGCAGAGGGAACCTAGTATTAAGACACTCCGTTCCCCACTTTTTGCCGAATTCTGGAGGGATTGCGTGATGAGTGGAATAACTCAACGCCGGGCTTTGCCTCGACACCAGAGCGAAGAAATGGAAATATAAATTTAAATAAATATTTCATCTCTTCGAGTGGTGATCGAACCCACAACCATTCGGTTTTACAGTCACACTTTGTGCCCCTGCGCCATGACTGGCCTCAAATATAATATAATAAATTTTAATATATTATAAATAAATATTCACTGTCAGCTACAGCCTGAATATAGTTTAATTCAATCCCTCGATTTAATTGCAAGTGAAGTTAGCAACAAAGAACGTCATTAAGCGCTCATTTACAAAATGCAAAAATAGCCGCGGCCGAGCGACAGTTTTGTGAGGACATGCCCCGATATATACTGGTAGTAATAATTAAATTTTCTTCGTACTTTTATACGATGTAAATGTGTTCTAAATATTATTTCAGCTTCACGCTGTATCCCGCACACATCAGGGTAGGCAAAGGGAACCTAGTGTTAAGACACTCCGTTCCCCACTTTCTGCCAAATTCTGGAGGCATTGCGTGTTGCGTGAGTAGCAGAATTCAACGCCGCGTTTAGCCTCGACACCAGAGCAAAGAAATGGAACTATAAATTTAAGTAAATATTTCATCTTTTTTTCTCCAAATGGAAATCGAACCCATAACTTTTGCGCTCATAACCAGACCACCTTCTGGCTATGTGTGTTGCACCACGATGGCTTTCATATATAGTTGTATCAATATATCGTGTAAAACATATACAAGTAATTCAATTTTTTTCAAATATCTTATTCTATTCATATTGCGGTCAATAATCTAAATAATTAATGAACATTAGACAGAATATATTGAATTTATGAAGTTTATATAAACCATTTAACATAAATTGAGGCGCAAAGGCAGTGACAAAGTGTGACTGTAAATGCGACAGGTTGTGGGTTCGATTCTCACTCGAGAAAATGAAATATTTAATATCTTAATTTCTTCGCTCTCGTGTCGAGGGAAAGCGCCGCGTTGAGTTCCGCCACTAAAGTGGATTCGGAGTGTTCTAATACAGCGTAAAGCTTTAAAAAAATACTTATATATTCTAACAATAGTTATTTTAAATAAATTACTCATCACAGAGCTGAACCTACAACCTATTCACCAATACACCACCACTGTGCCACAACAACTTGCTTTCCTATTAAACTATGTTAGCATATCCATGTTAGCATAAATTTAAATTTTTCCACCGTAGCGATCAAGGGTTAATTACGCCGCCGTACTCCAAGTGACGGGCTTCCGCGCCTAACGACTCATTTCCCTGTAAAAATGACGCCTCGCACTGAGTTTTGCTATGGAACCTTTTTGATTTGTACTTACCTTGGTTTTAGATTATGATTTTATGGTAAAATGGTTTTAGAGGCCAATCGTAGTAAAATTGTAAGCGCGACAGGTTGTAAGTTTGATTCTCACTCGAACGAATGAATTATTTAATATTTACATTCTTATCGCTCTAGTATTGAGGCAAAGCGCAGCGTTGAGTTCCGCCATTTAACAGGCAATACCTGGGAAATAACAGTGTATCAATAGGAACGGAGTGTCTTAACAGTAATTTCACAGGTTCCTTCTGCCTACTCTACTATAAAATAAGCGAATATATTTCAAAATCTATTAAGCTAAGATATAGAGCTAGCTGCTATACAGACACAACTCAATTGTCTTACTCTATGGCAAAATGGAGGTGAGCTTTCGTTGGTGCCTTTTGAGGGTTAATTGCAGTCACGAGTTATTTCCTTTCCAAAATGGCATAGTTTGAGGGAGCTTCGAGCTTTGGTAAGTCGATTATGGTGTTCCGAATATGGTTTATGAAAATATTGGAATATGTGAATGTATATATATGTATGTATATGGAGACCACACGTGGCACAGGGGAACAAAGTGTAACTGTAAGCGCGACTGGTCGTGGGTTTGATCCCCACTGGAGGAAATGAAAAATTTATATAAATTTGAAATCTACCTTTGAAAACATAATATCTGCAGAGTTCGGAGGAAAGTGGGGAACGGAATGTTTTAGCAGTAAGTTCCCTCGGCCTACTCAGCTGTTTACGGGATACACCGTAAAGCTGATTTAATTTAACCTTTATAGTTTGCACTCGTCGAGGCCGTGGTGGCGCAACAGCACAGCCTCTGAATGTAAACACGACATATATGAGTTCTATCCCACTCGGTGGAATAATTTTTTTTATATTTTTACGCCCTGGTAACAAGACAAAACACGGCGTTGAGTTTCGCCATTAAACACGAAAGGTCGAAACGAGAATGTACCCAGATAGTTATAAACGTAGGCAAAGAAATATACGTGATGAAATATACGTGAAGATAGCCTTTCTTAATCAATTAACTATCCAGTACATTCTTAATAAATTAACACATTTCGTGCCAGTAGTTCCTAAGGTAAGCGCGTTCAACCAAATAAATTCTTCCCCTTTAAAATATGAGTATGGATTTCAATATCATAATAAAAATATTATCTTACACAAACTCCCCACATATAAAATTCGAACTCAGAACCACTTTATCTAGCGAAAATTGCCAATAAATCAGATCAGCTTCACGCTGTATCCCGCACACAGCAGGGTAGGCAGAGGGAACCTAGTGTTAAGACACTCCGTTCCCCACTTCTGCCGAATTCTGGAGTCATTGCCTTGCCAGTCGGTTTTACAGTCACACTTTGTACCACTGCGCCACGACTGGCCTCTTGTTACCAATATCTATAAATGATAACAATTCATTCCCACGAGTGGAAATCGAACATACAACTGTCGCGTTCATAGTATGACAATCTGCCACTGCGCCACGTTAAAAATATAATCAAAGAAATAAAATTACAACCATAATTATAATATAATTTCGCTTCAATGTTTCAACCAGACGCTTTAAAAGGCTTTTCAATCCAAGTAATATATTATTTCTCTGTGAAATGTGACGTTCCGTTCATTTGTCATCCACCGTTGAATTTATAAGTGTCGAAACCAGCGGGTTTCGTCTGTCTTTAATATGTATTTGAGCTGAATATTAGGAATATTTAAGACGGTATTATAGTTTATTTGGCGGCGTTGCGTTCCGCCACTCAACACGCAATACCTCCAGAACTTGGCGGAAAGTATGGACCGGAGTGTCTTAACACTAGGTTCATCCTGTCTGCCCTGCTGTGTGCGGGATACATCGTGAAACTGAATATAGTTGCCTTATCTATATAGGATATCGAATTATATATTTAAATCAAACACAAATAAGCATCAAGAACATTTTTATTACATAAAGAAACATTTATAAATCTTTATTCATTTATATTTTAAGTCCACAAATTAATTCTTAAAGCAAATTCGATATTAAGATTTCTGCACTGTTAATAATAAAAATCTACCTCCCTCTCGCCTCCAGTAGTTCAGAAAGATGAATCGTTCGTTTTAATTGCATTCAGAATCTGTAAAAAGCGTGCTTACTTTTAGTGCAAGGCGTTAAAATTAAAGTGAAAATTGTAAAATACTTGAATTTTTCAAATTAAATTATGAGAGCTTAACAAGTAGTAACCTAGTAGTGTTTTTGTTTTATAGGTTAAGAATAATAAGATACTTATTGCACAGTGGATACCAACTGCTTTTTCTATGTTAAAAGGTTTGAGGCCAGTCGTGGCACAAAGGCACAAGCGTGCAACGGTAAACGTGACAGGTTGTGGCTTCAATTTTACAATTTCCAAATGAAATATTGAATATTTTCATTTCTTCGCTATAGTAACAAGGCAAAACGCAGCGTTGAGTTCGCCATTCAATATTTAATGCCTTCTGAATTTGGCGGAGAGCGAAGAACGTAGGTGTCTTAACACTCACAGGTTCTCTCTGCTACGTAATGGATACAGTGTGAAGCAAAAAAGGAAAGGCTATTGCTTTAAGGCCTTTTGATATGATACAAGTGACTAAGATATTGTTGCAAATGAACACATTTTTAGAATAAATATATTTTGCAACTTCACAATGTATCCCGCCCTAAATTCTCCAATTTCCACAAAACTTTCGAGACATTGTGTGTTGATTGGTGGAACTTAACGCGGCGCCGTCAACGACGGCCTTAATAAATATTAAACTAATTTCGTAGGATTATAAAAAATATTTATTAGTTTCACAACTAATGCTTAGATTGTAATTTTTCAGGTACTAAAAATTTAGGACCTCGTTAGAAACATAAAAATTGTATTTTTTATATTTCCTCAATTTTTGTAATATTTATAGGTTTAAAATCTATTGTTATTATTTTTTACGTATCTATAATCTGGTATCACTTGGTTTTATAACTGTAATATAAATCCAATATGATCCTTGTGTATAAGGTGGCGAACCTAGCGCCATCTATTATATAATATGAGAAAGCTCTAAAGTATATAGAGCCTCTTGTAAACGTAGTGGCACTTTTTAGCTTTACGCTTTATTCTGCACATATCAGAAAAGTCAGTGGAAACCTGGGAACCTAGTGTTAACACACTTCGTTTCCGTTATGTAACTCAACGCAACGCTCTGCCTTGTTATCGGAACGACAAAAATAAAATATTAAATATTTGATTTTCTCGAGTGAGAACCGAAACCTCAACCTATCGTGTTTACAGAGGCAAGCTTGTGCCTCTACACTACGACTGATCTTAGTATATTATCTAATAAAAAAGTGATTGAAAATATATTATAATAAGTTTCTAAGTCATCGATTTATGAGCCATCGATTTGTGGCGCGATTGAATTACATCTCCCTGTAAGCGAGATGGTAAAAGGTTAGACTACCAGTTAGAGGAATTAAGTATTTTTAACCTATTCTGTAATGACGATAAGAGCGGCGTTGAGATTCACCATTCAACTAAAATTTTTACTTTAGACTTTTCAAGCCTTTTTAATGCTATAGTTACCAAAAAACGTAAAGCTAAACTAGCACCTTGCTATTGTTTTTTAGCTTCACGCTGTATCTCGCAAGTAGCACGGGAAGCAGAGGGAACCGGGGAACGTAGTTAAGACACTCCGTTCCCATTAAGAGAAAGGAGGTACTTTCTACAATCACACAAAAAAATATCAATAGTTACCTGTGTCAGAATGAGTATATAATTAAAAACGACGCCTATCAACGACGCCGGCACACTGAGGTCGAGCGTGTATTTAGAAGAATCAGAATAAAGAGGTTTGAATGCCCTTACTGCTTGCAACCATCGCTTTGTCAATTTTCGTGTAATACTTTTATCTGAAATTATATTATATTTTATAATTTATTTTATATTGTATGGGTTAATTTAAAAACTTAATAGGCATTTTTATACAGCTTCACGCTGTATCCTGCACACAGCACGATAGGCAGACCGTACCCCACTTTCCGACTAATTCTAGAGCGAGTGGAGTGGCGGAACTCAACGCTGCGTTTGTAATAGGCATATAATAATAATAATAATAATAAAACTTAAGATATTATTATATAATGAAGCCAGTCATGGCGTCGTGCCGTTGACAGTCATACTTTGTGCACCTGCTTTGACTGTAAAACATGACTTGTTGTGGGTTCGATTTCCACTCGAGGAAATAAAATATTTACTTAATTTTATATTTCCATTTCTTTGCTCGGGTGCCGTGGCATTGATTACGTCTGATAGTATATAAAAATATGATTATTTTTGGAGGGTTAACCGAATATACTATACTTCATAAAATCGTAAATACAATAGAAAAATATTAAATTATTATTGTTGCCATAGCCCAGATTATACACAAAAAAATATAATGAATATTTAATTTTCCAGAAGTCGCTATCAATCATTACATTCGATTTACATTTTCTGCTTTTGATTTTTGTTTGTATTAAATTAGAAAAAGAAATTATTATAAAATAAATTATTGTACTAATATTATACTGTCTGAGGTCACAATGGCGCAGTAGCACTATATCTGACTGTAATCGTGACATTGTGGGTTCCATTCTCAATTGAGGAATAGGTTGTTTCATTTTTTTCGCTCTGGCCACAAGATAAAACACGGTGTTGATTTGGCGGCGGCGTTGGCTCAATACTCAATATTTCAAAATTTGGGCGTTGTGGAACGGAGTGCTTGAACACTAAGATTCCTCTTCCTATACTAATATATGCGGCATTTATATGACGCTGAAAAATATTATAATGTAAGATCATTCGAATTACGATTATTATTCATTACGATCATTCGAGTCAATGCTTCTAAAGTTCGGCGGAAAGTCCTAACACTAGACCCCAACGTACTCTATGCCTAGTCTGCTGTATGTAGAATACAGTATTAAGTTATAATAAAAAAAATAAAACGGGTAAGCTTACTTTGATACTGTAACGACAGTAGCCGTGATCAAATCAAAACAAGGATATTATATTTTAAACATTTTTAAAGTGTTAATCCACACTTATCATATAGGAAAGAAAAATACTTATTTAGAAAACGTAAAAAAAAATTAACGTAGCGGGACTCGAACCCGCGCCTCCTGGAAACCGACCGGGCGCTCTGACCACTAAGCCATACGTTCAAATGTACGTTGGAGGCGCGGGTTCGAGAGCCACTACGTTAAAATTTTTATACGTTTTCTAAATAAGTATTTAAGGATATTATAGTATTTTTAGCCTGATCCACCCCGCATATGCAAATTAGGCAGACAGAATCTAGTATCAAAATACTCCATTTTCTAACTTTCTCCTGAATTTAAAACAATATAATATATCGATTGGGGATCGAACCAAAAATCATAGCTTTCTCATTCCGCCAAACGGCTACACCAAAGCCAGGTAGTAAACTATAAATTAATTACCAGTACCATTATTGAGGCCAGTCGTGGCGCAGAGGCACAAAGTGTGACAGTAAAATTGACTGGTTGTGGGTTCGATCCCCACTCAGGAAATAAAATATTTACTTACATTTATATTTTCATTTCTTCGCTCTGGTGTCGAGGCAAAATGCGGCGTTGAGCTCCACCACTCAACACGCAATGCCTCCAGAAGTCGGCGGAAAGTGGAGGACGGAGTGTCTTAATACTAGGTTCCCTATGCCTACCCTGCTGAGTGCAGGATACAGCGTGAAGCTGATTTAATTTTATTTATTTTTTAATTAATTACCATGTAGTGGAAAATCAAAACACAATCTCGTTGCCAATGCTTGTGAAAGGTTTTTACACAAAGTGTTTGTAATGTATGCTCCTGCGGCCACTTTGAGTAATGCGTAACTTGACCTCAAAATACGAAAGATGAGATAAAATAACAATAGGTTGTCCTGAAACAAAGAAATTTAAAATATATATGCTGTATATATTTTACTGGGGTCAGACGAGGCACAAGCAGGTGACTGTAAACGCGGCAGGTCGTGGGTTCGATTCCCACTTGAGGAAATGAAATATATAATATTTTCATTATCTATTATCTTGCCCTAGTAACGAGGCAAAACGAGGTGTTGAGGTTCGCCACTCAACACGCAATGTTTCTTGAAACTGCTGGAAAGTGAGAAACGGAACCGTTTTAATGGGAATAGAGTGTCTTAACACTAGGTTCCCAGGTTTCTTCTATCTGCCTTTCTAATGCGGTTGATGCACAAAGCTAAAAAAAAGTTATATAATTATAATATCAAGTTGCTAAAAATAAAACGACAGTATTTGAAACCAAAAAAGTGGAACCATATAATTTATAGTTATCAAATTACGTAAAAAATAGCAGCGTCATGCTTTTTTGCGCATAGTAAGTTAGGCAGAAGGAATTTAGAGTAAAGGCACTCTGTTCTTACCGTCAAATTCTTATGTTATGTGAAGTATATTTCTCATATATTATTACTTTCTTTTTTATTTTTTAGCTCTGCATTTTCCCTACAACAGCAAATATTTATATAGAACTAACTTATTCAGCTGTTTTATTTATATTTATCACATCACTAAACTCATTACAGTAAGGTACTGAAAGCGACGGTGCTTAAATTTGAAAATGAGTGGTAATAAATCAAATTTTATATTTCGCGGCATCTATCGGACTGCAACGTCATTTGCTGAGGGTTAAATTCCCAGAGATCGCATATCCACAGCATTCATTTATCTTCAATTCTTCTTCTGGAGATCGGAGTTACAAATAGCTACTGTTTATTTGCTACCGATTTCTTATTACGCCGTCAAGAATTTTTTCTTTAAAAGATGAGGCCCTCATAGTGCGGTGGCAGTATCTAATGAAATATATCATTGTGAAAATAGATAAAACACTTGAGCAAATTAATTATTTTTAGTTCTGGTAACAAGAAAATTGGGGTGGAAATGGGAAATAGACTGTCTTAACAATAGGTTCCCTGTGCATGCTATATACGGGAGGATATACGGTGAAGCTACAAAAAATATAAGATAGGAATTAAAAGTCACTTACCGGTTTCCCTAGCATAATGATCGCCCCATAAATTGTATTGGTAATAGTTATCATAAAATGCATCAAAGCTATCTGTGAAAAAAATATCAGTCAGTTTTTTAATAATAGTAGTTAAATAATGCGATGCTCAATAATACGAGCCCAGTCGTGGCGCAGCGGCACGAAGTGTGATTGTAAAACCGTCTGGTTGTAGGTTCGATCCCCACTCGAGGAGATGAAATATTTACTTAAAGGAGACTGAAACTATTCCATACATTTTTGGGCCCAGAATCTAAAGATATGAAAATGGTATGATTTAATAGATTTAGATACATCATTCCCTCCCTGAAGTCTATATAAATTTTGGCAATCTGAGAGCTGAGTTATTAGAGATTTGATAAAAGTGAGGTTAAGTTCGCAGCACAATTTCTTGAATATCAACTTCTATAAAATATGTGATTACTGAGTTGTTTAAGCATTAATGTTTATTATTTATAAATAAAACACATTTTAATGAATATTTTATTCTTCTTCTATTATCTATTATTAAAATGTCATCTAAGAAGTGTGCAGGTGGAACTAAATTATCTATTTGGTATATAGCCCAACTAAGGTATAGTACTTTATATATATAATACTCATAACATGAGCACAGCAGCCTACCATTCGTCTTCCTACAATACAATTGCAGCATTTCATAGCAATAGCTTCCCTTCCTCTACGAAAGCTGTCAACTAAAATGTAACAGAAATATATTTTCCTGCTTATATGTCGGGATTATATCACACCTCTAAGTAACCAGGTTGTGGTGGTTTTCATCGTCTAAAGGTCGTCGGACTAGGGTATTGCAGTGTCCATTGGCTATCCCACAATTCACACAGCGATTCATATCCATAGCGTGGCGGTCGTAAGATCCAAAAGATTTCAGAGTCCAGTGGGGAAGCGAGGGTCGTACAAAGTAGGCAGAGTCAAAATCCGAGAAAAACAAAACAGTAGTCGTTGAAAATATCAAACAAACGGGAAAACACTCAAAACGTCGATGCGTTATGACACGAACGTAATGACAGAAGCAAATGTTTTTTTTTTATGTTTTTTATTTAATGGCCTGATTTTGCGATGACAAACAGAAGCAAAACTGCAAAAAAACATTAGACAAGGTGTGATTGTCAATCAGCTGTAACGTATGTGATTTAAAATATGATTGATTTTAATCGATTACGGATCCAAATCTTATTTTTTTTCATTTTTCTCCACTTCCAGAATGTCAATTAATTTATTATTTGGTATTCTAAAAATAAAAAACAAAATGTAATTTTTTAGATCACATCTCAATTCTTTACATGTAGGCCCAAAAGTTTCATTCTCCATATTCCCATTTCTTCGCTCTGGTGTCGAGGCTAAGCGCGACGTTGAGTTCTGCCACTCAACACGCAATGCCTCCAGAATTCGGCAGAAAGTGGAGAACGGAGTCTTAACACTAGGTTCTCTCTGCCTACCCTGCTGAGTGCGGGATACAGCGTGAAGCTGATTTATTTATTTTATTTTAGTTCTATAATGCAATTGTTAATGTACTTAATCCTCCCGCTATAAATACTTTAATATTTTTTTTATACTAATTTAGACTTAACTTTGTATATAATAATTTTAAACTACTAAAGTATATATTCATATATAGTCCTGCATAGGCATGAGCTACTTAGAATTTAAATTAAAAAGTGACAAACAATATTATTTGTTACTGTTTATTTTTTAAATTAAGCTTCATGCCGTATTTTGCATAGCAGAATAGACGGAGAGAACGTAGTATCAAAACAATACATTCTCTATATTGGCGAACACTGAAGCTCAATATATTTACTTAACTTCTTTCTATGAATCTCTCTGTGAATACAAGAAAAAATCTCTCTGTGAATACAAATTAAATACTTTTATTTGTTTCTTTCATATAATTACACGAGCGGTACTGAAATAGGAAATCTGTTGTCTGTCTAAACCTTTGATAGTATGTCAATAACTTTCAGCTGACACTGAACACGATTGGTACAAACTACAAACCAATCATAATTCAAACTGATGGTGAAATGCTATGGATGGAAAAGGTTGATTTGACGATAATTCGGGAATAAATTTTGTAATTTTTTTTGTGCACGCTAAAACAAAATAAAGCCCTCCAATAACTTCCTGTAGAATTTATCATAGACAAGGTTAATATATCTTAATTATGTAAATTAAAAATAATAGCTAGCGTACATCCCAAAAAATATTATATAAAGCTTAGAAATTGATGCTTTATACTTACATTCCAACTAAAATCTTCATTAAAATTGGATGCACAAATTAAGATATGCCTGTAAATTCTCATTCCTGCTACCGGTGTGACTTGGGTTGAAAGTTCTAGCCTCATATTAAATTCATTTATAAGTAAATAATAGAACACCAATTCTGTATCATGAGCTGCAAATGCTGCAGCTAATGTTAGAATAACGCACGGTGATAATTCTAACAGTTTTAAACTGATTATATCAAAAACAATAGTAAATATACTAATAACAGTATATTTCATTATGGTCTTATTTTCATGATATTTGTCATTATTTAATAAAAATATATCGCATTTTTCATTTAAAACTCGCAAAGCTTTGAGAGTTTTTGTACTCCTGGTTGAAGCTATTGTAAGATATAACGCTTCGGTAGCCACAATATATATTAGAATATTAACATAAGATAAAATCGAATTAGTTTCACTTTTATGTAATTTAACGTTAAAAATATCGTAAAACATACAACTCGCAATAATTATAGTAGTTACGGAAAAAATAAGATTACCAAAAATCTTCATATTTCTATTTCTAAACCAAAACGATCGATTGATACCAACTGCATTTTGTAACAAAATGAAATCACGATATCGGTTATTAATATACATTGCTATGAGATTTATAAAAAAATTCAATAAATTTAAACTTGATATATACACGACTTCTTCTGATTACGCCACGTTTGAAATTAAATTATTGATTTTACATCAATGCCTCTTGGGACAAGTTCTGTGATAGCCTTTTTGATAGTATAATGTCGACGTAATTATTTTAAAGCATGTTTTTCCATTTCAATTCAGTTGATACTTGCCTAAACGTATGTAATAATTACGAAATCAAAAACGATTTACGGAAATATTTGTATATTATATAAATCAATTTCTTTTAACCTTAAAATTTCATAAAAAATAATATTTTTGAAAATAAAAATGTAAGCTAAATAAATTAAAGTAGAGTAGGGCAGGGCACAGAGGTCCAATTTGACTATTAATAACCATATTTTAAAAATCACACTCACTACATTAAAAAACAAAACACATATCAATCAAACAGTTAGTCATACACTATGATTGGCTCAATTTTCGGTTGATTAATCATTAATTAGAATCATGTTTTGTGTCTTCCACACGCCACTCAACTATGGAATGGCCTACTTGCGGCAGTGTTTCCAGGTCGATACGAATTGAGTACCTTCAAAAAAGCGCGTATATCTCCACCTTGTTGGCCGGTAACGCGCCTGTAGCTCCTCTAATGTTACATGGTCGTGGGCGGCGGTGATCACTTAACTTCAGTTGACCCGTACGCTTGCCTTGTCTTTTTCCATAAAAAAAGACCTTGTCGTACCTTTTTGCTCCATAGCAGGGGTAATAAGGAACAACAAGGAAACAAAACTTTCCAGGTTTTATACTATAAGAACATTTCTACTACCCTCATCATATGACATAATATAACATTCGACAATTATAGAGACCATAAAAAAATATTTTGACAACTTTACATAATAAAATATAAAACTGAAGGACAGATTAATAAATGTTTATGTTTTATAAAGTAAGAAGTACCCGTACCTGTAATATTTATTTATTTTTTCTTATAAGATATAAATAAACTGTATTTTTTTTTAATTTATTAAAATCAAATCAAATTAAACCCGTTTCCCACTTTCTGCCGAATTCTAGAGGCATTGCATGTTGAGTGGCAGAACTCAACGCCGCGCTTAACTTCGACACCAAAGCGAAGAAATAGAAATATAAATTTAAGTAAATATTTCATCTCCTCGACTGGGGCAGCGGATCGAACCCACAACCAGTCGGTTTTACAGTCACACTTCGTGCCGCTGCGCCACAAAAGGCCTCAGTTTTTAATTTATGTAGTCTGATAATACATATCACTTTCATAAATCTAGTATATACGTAATCCAAAACATACTTACTCAAACATGTGTACGTCGAGTCGACGTATCTTTAGTGTACAGTGAAATATGAATATCTATCCTTGATAGATTAATTAAAGCACATTTTTCATGAGTCCAGTTTCCATTAAAATATTAAATAAGGTATATAAATTGTAATATCACGCTGGTTCGAACTCCAATCAATATCGTTTAAGGGCAGTGACGTTATTATATTCCACGACGTAACCTAGTTGAGTCGCGTCCTTTTATTCCTTACGGATGCGATACCTTTTCAATTTTATTTTTTTTTTCAAATTCTTATAATTTGATGAGATGAGACAAGTTTAGTTGTATGCGGACACTTTATCAGTAAAAATAAAATCGCAATCCATATAAACTATTATCTCTATATTATTATAATAAGACAGTAAAAATATTTTGTCTGTACATTTAGTAATTTTGACTGAAATGGATAGAGGGACACTTAAAAAGAATAATAGAAAGCAAAAAGATTTTTTTTTGAATTTCTTGTCTGTCTGTCTGTCCGTTGACATATTTTTGTCCGCATTTTTCTCTGAAAGTACTCAACCGATTTACTTGAAAGTTTCACCAATTGCTTTGTTTTATCTCAACTTAACTACTAAAGTTTAGTTCATCAAAATCAGTTCATTAAAAAAAAAGTTATCTTCATTTGAATGAACTCAAGGCATTAGCTTGCCTGCGAATATTATATAGCAATCGCGCTGGTAAGATTCTTGGCTAAAGAATGACATTCGAAACGTCTGGGTTATATGACTGTTGATAAAAATATATATTTTTGAAGCACTATTATATAATATTTTATACAATAAAGTAAACAAAATTGAATTGTTAGTGGAGATTACCTTCATAAATCATAACAGTTAAGTTTAAGTCGTAATTAATTCAACACAGAGATAAAGAACGATCTTGAAAGAAATATCAAGTAAATACAAAGATTTTTTGGTTGGTTCNCGCTAGTACCTGCCATTCTGTGTACCTCTTCATTGCGGATTCGATCAGCTAAGCTGACTCCGCATATCCTACGAAGAGATCGCATCTCCACAGCATTCATCTTTCTTTCATTCTTCTTCTGTAATACCCACGTTTCGCTGCCGTATAACAGAGTCGGTACCAAAACTGCATTGTGTACGGCCAAACGCGCAGCTGTGCTGACGTTTCGCCGTCTCATCAATGCAGCTAAGGTTCCGTTAACCTTGTTACCGGCAGCAATACGCCTTTCCACATCCATGTCGTATCTTCCATCTCTACTGAACATACTTCCCAAGTATACCACTTCATTCACTTGTTCTAATATCTTACTATTTACACTAATCTTACATTCCGTCCTTTCTTCATCTCTTTCAAATAAATAATTGATTCAATAAAATTTAGGCCTGATACATACTACATTTGTAATAGATTTTTTTTATCTATTCCTACATTAGTTAAATTTGTGACTATTGTCATTATATTTTACACAGGAATAATTTAAATGCTTACCGTAGTATGCGCTAGACACTAATACTTAATACCATATATTTTTTTCTCAATGTTACTCTTTTAACACATCAAAAATATTAATTTCTTTATTATTTTACTTCATGAGGTGCTTGTGGTATGTCAGACAGTAAGCGTCATGGTTATGGGTTCCACTCTGGGGAATAAGTTATTTTCACACACTTTGGCAAAGACAAAGCGTGGCGTTGAGTTTCGCTTCGTAAAACATGTTATTATTATTTTACTTGCGTGTTTTTATACTAGGTTTCCCCTGCCTATTCGGGATATATATGTGGAATGCAGCGTAAAGCAACAAAATATGTGTTTCACATAAAACACTTTTCCAATATCGTCATAATTCACAGTTCTATACTGTCTAAGTTTATTTTCTAATAGGTACAGAAAAATAAAAAGTTATTTATATGGTATATTTCATAAACGTTCGTTTTAAACACGCTTAAAACGACAGCAAAATGTCCCCGTCAAGAGCCATAACCCGCGATTAAGATTCAGTCACTATCCAGTGCCTTGCAATTTCCACCTGAAAGACGGTAATTTTCCATAATAAACGAGAGGCTCTCATCGAACTCATTTTGATAGTTTTTAAAAGTTATTATTTGTGATTTTATAATATAACTATATAAAAAACGTTTTTATTGTTTCACGCTGTATCTCGCACAAGGTGGGTAAGGCAGAGGGAACCTAAGAAGCAAGTGTTAAGACACTCAGTTCCCATTAAGACACTTCCATTCATCACTTTTAATTTAACTTCGAGAGAAATCAAACCCACAACTCGTCCCGTTTTACAGCCGCACTCTTACACACACACAAGCCACGACTGGTTTAGAAAATCATATTTCCATAATAAAGGATAAGAATTAATTATTATTGATTCATATAAACAATAGTCTCTATAGTGGCGCAGTGGGCCGGCGTTTGGAGTGACGCGATTTTTGTGTATTCGATTTCCACTAGGACTAATGAATTAGTTTTGTTTATTATAAGAAAGGCATTCCACGACTTATTATGCAATGTCTCAAATTCAAGCGGAAAATTGAGAATCTACTTTTTTGATAAGCCAGTTATGGCACAAGGGCACAAATTGTGACTGTAAAATCGACTGGTTGTGGGTTCGATCCCACTCGAGGAAATGAAATATTTATTTACCTTTATATTTTCATTTTCTTCGCTCTGGTGTCGAAGCAAATCGCGGCGTTGAGTTCCGCCACTCAATACGCAATCCCTCCAGAACTCAGCGGAAAGTGGGGAGCGGAGTGTCTTAACACTAGGCTCCCTCTGCCTACCCTGCTGTGTGCGGGATACAGTGTGAATCTGACGTTTTTTAATTCCATATTAAATCCTTTGTGTATTCATATTATTATTAGCTCAAGACCTCCGCTTATAATAATAATAATAATAAAATAGCTTTATTTATTCCACAAAAAATTACACATTATTTGCATGACAAAAATGTTTTATATATATACTTTTTTAAAGAAAATCCGCTTCCTTCACCTCCGTTTACCTTATTAAAAAAAACGTATGACGTTCATTTTGTCAACCAATGCCATGTCTTTCTGTTCTGTCCGTTGTTCTTAGTTTATGGCGTTCCGTTGGGGTTGACCACCAATCTCTTCGCCAATGTCACGTTCTTTGTAAAACACACGGAAGAAGTTGTACTATGAAAAAAAAACAGATAATGTTACACAATAGACTGCATGTTTGAAAGAGAAAGCTATGTCTTTAAATAAGCATAAAGTTAGTAACAAAATGTAATTGTTTCTGACTACCCGTACGCCTTATGCGTGATACGCCAACATAAAAAAATAACGAAATTTAATAAAAAATATTTATTTATATTTATTTAATTAAACATTTTCTTACTTAAATTGTATTCATAAAGATTTAAGTTACCTTCAGATAATATCTTCCAACAAAATGTGAAAATCTAAAATAAAATTGAGGCCAGTCGTGGCGCAGAGGCACACTGTAAACGCGACTGGTTGTAAGTTCGATCCCCACTCGAGGAGATGAAATATTTATTTACATTTATATTTCCATTTCTTCGCTCTGGTGTCGAGGCAAAGCGCGGCGTTTAGTTCTGCCACTCAACACGCAATGGCTCCAGAATTCGACAGAAAGTGGGGAACGGAGTGTCTTAACACTAGGTTCCCTCTGCCTAATCTGCTGTGTGCGAGATACAGCGTGAAGCTGATTTATTTTTTTTATTTATTTAAAATAAAATATTTATAATACAAATGTATTATTTAATTGTTTTTCGTATAATTTATTTTATCGCGCACTAACAACAAAGCGGGCTATTCAACGTTATGAAATCTAAATTAAATTCAGAAAATTAAGCTGCAGCTTAGATTCGTCTATGTTTCTCGTGTACAGAGTTTAGATAATTAAGTTAGAGCTTATAAAGTTTTACCGTTGGCCCAAGTTTTTAGCGATCAACGTTGTTATTTTTTTAACTTTACAAAAGGGAAAGCATAGGGAACCTGAAAAGTGTTAAGACATTCCGGTCCTACTAAAACACTTCATTTGCCAACTTTCGGCCGAGGACGCCTTGCGTGTTGAGAGGTGAAACTTAACGCCACGCTTTGCCTAACGTTAAGGCCAGTCGTAGTGCAGGGGCGTGCATACCCGCGTGGCGGGTATACTTGGGAAGTATGTTCAGTAGAGATGGAAGATACGAGATGGATTTGGAAAGGCATATTGCTGCCGGTAACAGGGTTAACGGAGCCTTAGCTGCATTGATGAGACGGCGAAACGTCAGCACAGCTGCGCGTTTGGCCGTACACAATGCAGTTTTGGTACCGACTCTGTTATACGGCAGCGAAACGTGGGTATTACAGAAGAAGAATGAAAGAAAGATGAATGCTGTGGAAATGCGATCTCTTCGTAGTATATGGGGAGTCAGCTTAGCTGATCGAATCCGCAATGAAGAGGTACACAGAATGGCAGGTACTAGCGAGGATGTCACGGTGAGAATGAAGAAGAACGTGCTCAGCTGGTTTGGGCACGTCGAACGAATGAGTGATGAAAGAATGGCAAAAAAGATTTATGATGGAAAAGTGAGCGGTAAGAGAGGTAGGGGGAGACCTCGGTTGACCTTCGAAAACACAGTATTAAAGATACTGGAGGAAGGTCACGTAAAAAGCATGAGGACCCACCGGAGGGCATGTATGAAGAGGTTGATGACAGTGGACGAGGCGAAAGAGGCATGTAGAGACCGTAGCGTTTGGCGCTCCGTTCTCTCTGACTACCCCGCTAGGTATAAAGCGTGAAGCTAGTTTAGTTTAGTTTTGTTTTTTAGTTCCACCCTGTATCCCGCACATAGCAGCGTAGGCAGGATCATGGGAATCTAGTGTTAAGACACTTTGTTCCCATTAAGACATACCCGTTACCCACTTTCCGTCGAATTATCGAGGTATTACGTGGGAAACGGTTATTTTACTTGTTATGTTACTTAAAAATTTATAAGTTTACCATAATTTAGATCGTTTATATAAAAATAATACTATCGCAAAAATACTTAAGCTTGTTACTTAAATATGTAAATTAGCAACACTCAAGTCTTGTCTTCTATATAATTGTCGCTGGAATTAAGCTTCTATGCACAAACGCCGTCGTAATTACTGTACGCTTTTTAATTTCACTAACTAAGACCGTCGTGACGCAGTTGAGACGTCCCTATTACATTTAAAATGATAGTTGTAACTTCAAATACCGTACGGTAAATATTCTTCTATTATTTTTTAAATAATCGGTGGATACCGTTATTTTTTTTTTATTAACACATTTTCTTGATGCCTAGATATAAATTTGAATTTTTAATTTGATTTGAGAACGTACCATACGTTGGAACTCAAAAGTACAATAAATGTAAATTAAACAATATAAGTCTCTTAAAGATATTTTTGGTCCTATTTATTTGGAGTGGTGATATATATTATATATTATTTTTTTATATGCCAGCAAGGCGAACTTAGTGTTAAGACATTCCGTTCCCCACTTTCAACTCAACGCCGTGCTTTAGCCTTGATACGAGTGCGAAGAAGACGGCGATATAATATAACATAATATATATAACATTAAATCATTATTTTTATTCAAAATATTAATTTTGCATAGTTTTATAGCAGTGTTCTAATTATACAGAGTGGAAGTGTCAGCGCTTCTTTTACGGAAACAGCATATAGGATAAAATATTTCAAACCCGTACCCATAGATTTTTTTTTTCATTTCACGATTTTTATTCAATTCTTTATTTCGTGTGACGTACATACACACATACTACTACAAAAATACTACTAAGCGTCGCTGATCTTCTACTTTTCATTTATACAACACATAACCAAACGAGAAAGAACGATATTTCTCGTTCTTTGTCACGCAATTACCTATTTGTTTGCAATAAATCTAAACAACGTTTAAAGCTCTTATTCATCCATCCATCCATCAGCCTTTCGAAGTCCACTGCTGGACATAGGCCTCCCCTAATGCTCGCTACTCCGTCCGGTCCTGCGCCCTCTGAATCCAGCGGACTCACACTTGCCTGGAGGGTGGCCTGTACTCCTTTTGCCGAGAAGTGGTCGCCATTCGAGGACGCTTCTTCCCCATCGGTTGTCGGTCCTCCTAACAATATGGCCTGCCCATTGCCACTTCAGCTTGCAGATTTTGAGAGCTATGTCGGTAAACTGCGTAAAAAAAATAAAGAATAAATAATAATAATTAATTATAATTGTTTAATAAAATCCTACTTTAAGGCAATTTATTATATCTGCATTATTATGAAATTATTTCGAAACAATGCATGTTTATTAAACCACCCACAAAATCTTATTCAAAATTTTTAACACACAAAGTGATATTGAACTACGACAGATAGGTCAACAATTTTACATCGTCGTCGTCGCATTTTCCTTTTACTACCACTAATATTTTTATCATAAGTAATACTAAAAACTCAACATTTGTATATTTTAGACATTTTTTAAGTGTTATTCTACACTTTTCTAAATAAGTATTCAACATTTGCTTGTTTCTAGTATTAAAAGAATGTATTTTTGATGGTACACTCAAATACTGAAACACAATAGTTTCACATTTAAGAGAAATACTCTGTAATCACATGCCATATTCGTCACGATGATAGAATGAATATTAAACAATATCCAAATAATTTAAAACACTTAATATTAATATTTTGACGTCTTTAAATTTTGATCAGTCAAAATAAAGTAAACAACTCGATTCATTATGGCATGAGACAAAATGTAAACAAAAAAATTCCGTTTCTCAAACTTTATTGTATTTTTTTATTTGTAATTAATATATTTAACGTGGAGTTTTCTATATACAGCATTATTGCTTGTTGTGCTTGAATGTTACATATAAAATACCTTTGTATAAAATAAGAATAGCAAAAAAATAAAATGAAAATGTACAAGTTTTACTAAGAGTTACTCAACTATTAGAATAATAAAACTTAATATATCTATTATTTAATTATTTAATAGAAATCGGAGGATTCTGAGTAACTGTCACCGACATTAATGACGAAACGGTTCACCACATTATCTATTAAATGATCAATTTAATTTCTTGGTCCAGGTTTACTTATGTTCTAAAGTATGAAAATATAAAAATAAAAAAAAACAATACAAAATATAACAAAAACAGAACAACCAGAAAATAATTTTAAACTTAACAAAACTTTTACTTAAAAAAAACAACAAAAATAAAAATAGTAACGGAATCATGAAAATTCAATGAAAATAACAGAAAATGGTGGACATAATCTGACAGATGGCATAATGTTTTAATATTAATAATATAAGAACAATAACTCTAATATAAATATTAATTATGAGATATAATTTATTTTTATAGTATTAAAATGTGTCTGAAGTTTGAGAAGAAGTTGACTTTTAGGTGTTTTACATATACATACTAACATTTTTAAATTTTAAGTTAAAATAATCGTCGCTTTAAGTATGAAAACAATCTTTATTTTTTATTATTGTTCTTTTTACTTACTACTTTTCGTTTGCGTTTTTTTTAACTGAGTTACTTCTTTTTATTTACTATATATACAGTGTGCAATTTTATAAAATTTGAAAATATAAATAAAAAAAATATTTAATTGATATCCACTAATTTAAATTGTAATTTTATAAATTAATACTTATAATTTAATTCTAATTAATCACAGAATACTAAAAGTAATTTTTTGTCACTGAATACTATGTTTATATGTATTATAAAAAAATGTATAACTTTTCTATACTACAAATTAATACAATTCAACCGACGACATTCAAATGTGACATACGTTTGGCATTTATTTTACCTTTCCCTAATCGTTCAGAATTATTAATAAATTTGGCTATTTACAATATTAATTCTTAAAATTTGCGCAAATTGCGTATTAATTCTTAAAATATATATTTTTTTAATTAATATAATGACTCCATCAAACCTGTCATGTAAAAGAACCTTTTTTTGACATGTTTACCTTTTATCTCATGCCTTCGTGAATCGACTATAGACAGCCGCGTCTGTTTACATATTACAGTCACAGGTAACTAAAAACAGATAATTAAAACTCATTGTAATAGTTCGTAGTACATGGTACTGCCATTAATTAAAATACTTCTCGAACATACTTTTATTTTTTATTATTATTATTTACATTTGTTTAATTATTTTGATAAAAATCGTATATAAATTAAATAGAAACAAGTCTTATAATGTTACACGGGAACCAACGAAAACTTAATACGAAATAAATTTTATATTTATTATATAATATATTTACAAATTCTATGTAAATAGTATTGATAATTTTATTAATTATTTTAATATCAAATCATGCGTAAAAAGTATAATCTACATTTATTATGAACTATAGTGTTATATTAAGCAATCATTCGTGCAAGATATAGTAGTTTTGGCGCGAAACATAAAGAGGGCTAACTTTCGAATGAAGTTGCTGAATGCCACTTTCCGCCATGTTGTATTTTTTAAAATTTTAAAATTTCGGAGACTATTGAGAACTTGAATTATTTAATATCTCTCATCTAATTATTTAATATCTCTGTTTATAAAATTGTATTGAAGGATAAACTATTGTTTGTAATAATTACATCTTTATTTATAGCTATTGTGTGAAAAAAGACAATAAAAAATTACTAACTTGACTTGTAACCGTAACTTTTTAAGTAATGAGTAGTGTCAATAGATTCCAAATGAACATTTTATTATTTTTGCTTGTATTTATTATGACTATAAACGTAATTATTAAAATTTAAATCTGTAATGAAAACTAGTATTTGGATTTTAGGATAAAATACGTAAATGTTTTTATAAACATAAAAATAATTTTATAATTTATTTATTAGACTTTTAAATTCAAATTGAGGCCAGTCGTGGCGCAGCGGCACGAGGTGTGGCTGCAAAACCGACTGGTTGTGGGTTCGATCCCCACTCGAGGAGATGAAATATTTACTTAAATTTATATTTCCATTTCTTCGCTCTGGTGTCGAGGTTAAGCGCGGCGAGTTCTGCCACTCAACACGCAATACCTCCAGAATTCGGCAGAAAGTGGGGAACGGAGTGTCTTAACACTAGGTTCCCTCTGCCCTCTGCTGTGTGTGGGATACAGCGTGAAGCTGATAAATTCAAATAAAATATAAAAATAACATATTTTTTGTATATTATTTAAAAGTTTTTTGCAATTTGTAACTGACTCCCCACTCTACTCAATAACTAATTTAAATAAAACTCATCTTACACTCATACAACGAGTTATAGAACAACTGTAGAAACCGTTTTACATACATGTATGTTCAATACCATACAAGCATCGCTTACGCGTCGCAAGCGCACCGCGAGACAACGTCGATCGCCGTATAAAAATTAAAGGCCATAGCAATTTGTCTAGCCAAGCATATTAGTACAAACGAAGCGGAGCAGGAGTCGGTTGTGACTTCAATATCAGTTACTAGTAAAACGTAGGGTCAACGAACTCCGACAATCGTACAAATAATTTATAATTTATATTTTGTTACTGTCTAATATATTTATAATATTTAATTAAATATATAAGGTAATCTGTCAACATTTATTGTAGGACATTAAATAGACTCATATTATATAATATTTATAAATTGTAAATATGTATTTTGATATACCTAATAGTTTTATATCATATTTTTTATATCATATTATAAATTATACTTTTATATTTATACATATTTTCTTTTACAGTAATATTTTTAATATTTACGAATATGTATAAATAATTAATGAATATAATTTACCAAACATATATAACTTTAATTATACGACTCATACAGACGCATCTAATTGACGCATCTATTATTAAAAATATAATTTTACATACCTCCTAAAACATCGTTATGCATTTATTTCAACTTAATAATTAAATAATGTTTATCTTTGTATATTAATGGCATTACGTACATTAATATTACTTTGCTTTGTTTTAAAAATAAGCTATTAAAAACTTACCGACAAAGTATTCCAAAACAAAGAATTGTAAATACGTAAAAAGCACTTATAACTTATCTTACCAGCCCCAAATACTTATATCACTATTAAATATACTAACTCACATGCTTTTTACATATAAAATGTAACTAAATATCTATTAATTATAAATTAAAACTTCTCTAATCATCTTTGAATAACTATCCTTCTTCAGGCGCGTCCGCCATCTCCCCGCCCTTTCTGTCCTTTTCCTTGACTTTGACGTTAACAGTAGCTTATTCAGCCAACGTGATATTTTACAATAATTAACTATGTTATTATTTATTTTAAATTATAATAAACAATGAATACTTATAATTATTAAATTATTTTTAATACATATATTTTATATCTGCGTGTTTTATCTACGGTATATTACGTCACTTTAATAGTACATGTGAACGGAACGCGTAATTAAAGAACTGAATTAAATTATTTTTTTTATAAGATTGTATTTTTCGAAAGCTATAAATTAAATAATGTTATAAATTATATTTATATTTTTTTATAAATTATTATTTTTTTTAATAATTATATTATTTACCTATACATTTTAGTTCTGGTATGGGTCGTTACAAATTGCAGTACTGATGGCTGATCACTTGCAACACTGACAACTTTGATGTTGATGTCAAAAGATTTAAAGTTTTGTTATTGAATATTGTATTGTTTGTACTTTGCTCTTTTATCGGTTAACTTTTTTTGTTGTGACTCTAGTGTGTTATTCGGACTTTAATAGTGCTGCTTCTCTCATTACCTTGCTATCCTACCTGCCTGATTGACCTCGACTTCAGGTTAAGAACTGCTACGTACGATATTTAGCCATAACTATGACGAAAATGCTGAAATATCCACATTCTAATTAACATGGAAATTATTTTAATTTGTGTGGACTGGCATTCATCGAAATAAAATACTAGGGCCAGTCTTTATTGACGGTAATTTAAATGCTACGAAATTTTAAGACCTCATACGTAAATAGAATATCTTTTATTATTATTTATTTATATGTATATAATGGTATGTTGTATATAATTATGTAGTTTATATTTTATATATATACTAGTTTGTATATATTGTATGTATCATATATATTTAATATTATATTGCATGTATGTAATTANATAGATCCCCCTAGACGTATATCGTAATATGTTACGGAGATGCAATTTATGCATTCAAAAACAAGGAGGACACTGAAAAAAAATCTAGCTATCTATTAAGTAAGTGGACAAATGAAACGATAAATGTGAGTGTGTGTAAAGTGTATTCCTAAGTGTTGCGTTGATTTAACATCACTTCGCCGCCGTTAGCTACATACTTTATTGTTTCTTGAATGAGGCGTGTGCCACGTTGCCGCTTTGACAGATAAGTGTGTGCTTATGTGTGCGTGTTTATAATATTCTTTACAAATGGCGGTTTATTTTAAAACGATAATTTTATTATTTATTTTGTTTGAAGTTGCGGCGTTGAGTTCTGCCACTCAACACGCAATGCCTCCAGAACTCGGCAGAAAGTGGGGAACGGAGTGTCTTAACACTAGGTTCCCTCTGCCTACCCTGCTGTGTGCGGGATACAGCGTGAAGCTAATTTAATTTTTTAATTTTTATTTTGTTTGAAAAAATAACTTTTTCATTTTTGAGAATTTGTTTTTTTCTGAATGATATTAGGTTTTTATAGAATACTTAAAACTGTGGTTTCATTTAAAGTGGTGCTTACAATTCCATCCTGTATATATATATACATACAAATAGATATACTTTCAGCTTCACACTTTATCTCATTTATAGCAGGGCGAACCTAGTGTTATGACACTACATTCCCCACTTTTAACTCAACGCCGCACTTTTGCCTTGGTACGAGAGCGAAGAAATAAAAATATTCATAAATTATAATTCATTGCCCGAAACTACGCGCACACTTTGCCATGACGGACTCGTGATATAACATAATATATATATATATATATATATATATATATATATATATATATATATATATATATATATATATATATATATATATATATATATATANTATATATATATATATATATATATATATATATATATATATATATATATATATATATATATATATATATATATATATATATATATATATATATAAATATATATATATATATATATATATATATATAACATTATTTTTATTTAAAAGCTCGACCTTATTATATTCGCTTCATTAACTCATTTGTTTTCACAACTTTCCTCACAATAGGTCAAAAATAGGATAAAGTGTGACTTATTTTCATTTGATCTCTTGTTATAATCAAAAATTGATAAACACGTGAAAATATAAAAAAAAACGGTCAGATCTCATAAGATCATTTATAAACACTATAACATTGATAACCGTCCAAGTCTATTGATTATTCATTACATTTCAGCCACTACCTTGCAATTTTCTTGCGAAAATTCTTAATTTTTAATATGAACCGTACTCTGAAAGATATCAGGATTAATTCATATGGATTATTAGTATCTTTTTAAGATTTTTGAGATAATGGATTTGGATTTAAATATTTGATTTTTCGTCGTGTAATATAAGATGTCAATGTTGTGATGCTCACTGAAATTTGGTTTCAAACAATTATGGATATATGGACGCATAGGAAGGTTCTTAATTTGAAATTTAAATTAAACTTATAAGGGTAAATGCCACTAAAGTTATGTTCTGTCATTAAAGTTCTCTTTTGAGTGAAAGTTGACTAGTAAAGGATGAAGAGTGGAAGGTGTAAAGGTTGAAGTGTGAAGGGAAATTACAATCTTCTATGGACCGTGGACATAAAGATATCGTCATATTAAATCACATCTTGTCTCTACTTCTACCAAACCTCTATTCAGTCCAAGCTATATTCATTAGACTGTATACAAGCAACTTTTGTTACAGTATCTTTAAATCCTATTTAAAATGAAAATTATTTACAAAAGCGAAAGAAACAGTAAACAAAGACATTTCCTTATTTAAAATGCAGTATAAGAACTAAAAAAACTGTTAATAACGTCCAAACGGAACAAACAAGGTGGGACAGATGGATAAACATACTTTGTGATGCAAATCTGAGCTACTTCAGCTGAGTTGAACTAAAAGACTCTCGTGAACGCCGTCAGAATTTTTAGTAAGCCGAAAATAGTTCTCTTAGTAGTGTTGATTTTGAAATACTTTAAAGAGAGTTTTTTTACATTTGTGGATTCCAATTCCAGATAAATAAATTAACAATTTTTAAATTTTATTATATATGTAAGTACCCAAAGTGTGTCATTGAGTTCCGTAAAATACAGTTTGGGCGGAATGCGAGAAATGGAGTGGCTTGATACTGCAAGACATAAATAATGTTATTAATAATTATTATAATTTAGCATTACAATTACAATAAATAAATTTATTACATAAGGCTGTCGTGGCCCAGGGGCACAAAGGTGTGACTATAACGCGATGGTTCGATCCCCACTTGAGGAAATGAAATATTTATTTAAATTTATATATCTATTTCTTCTCGCTCGCTTTGGTGTCGGGGCAAAGAGCGGCGTTGAGTTCTGACACTCGCAACGCCGTGCTGTGTATATCCCGCACACAGCAAGGTAGGCAGAAGGAACCTAGTGTTAAGACACTCCGTTACCTTTCTGGCGAATTCTGGAGGCATTGCGTGTTAAGTGGCAGAATTCAACGCCGCGCTTTGCCTCGACACCAGATGGGATCGAACCCACAACCAGTCGGTTTTACAGTCACACTTTATGCCCCTGCGCCACGACTGGCCTCAAATATAATGTAAAAATTATTATATTATATTTATAGCGGCACGAATCAAATTTCTTATGAATGTTGCTCGACGTCGCGGAGCTTGACGTGATGGGCTTATGCGAACTGTTATAACGACGTTAACTTAGTATATCATGGCTGATGCCGTCTTGCGGTATATAAGCTATCCTTGTATAACGTTGGTCGTTGACAAAATGTATACCACTATAGTTTTACGACTTGGTATATGAATAGCAGGTGTACGGGATGCCGAACGAATAAATAAAATAAATCAGCTTCAAGCTGTATCCCGAACAGCAGGGTAGCCAGAGGGAACCTAGTGTTAAGACACACCGTTCCCCACTTTCCGCCGAGTTCTGGACGCATTACGTGTTGAGTGGCGGAACTCAACGGCGCGTTTTGTCTCGAAGCCAGAGCAAAGAAATGAAAATGTAAATGTTAGTAAATATTTTATCTCCTCGAGTGGGGATCGAACCCACAACCAATCGATTTTGCAGTCACACTTTGTCCCCCTGCGCCACGACTGGCCTCACAGTTTTATATAACTGCAAAATATAATGATAACACATCTAAAACTATAATGAATGTAATGTAATATGAGTGGTGAGCCACGCGCGGTGCTCTTGATGACTGATAGCTACGAACTAACTTATTATAATTAAAATATTGGAATTGAGTAAGTTAGGTCATATAAATGCAAGCTAAGCGCTCACATGTATGCACTGGCTCGTATAGTAGGTGTGTGGTGCTGTAGCTGTCCTGGAACTCTGGTGTATGTAGTAGTGTCTGCTTATGGTTCTAATACCTTGTTTGAACGTAGAAAATACTCAAGACACGACTGTGCTGTGCATTTATTTAAGATATCGGAACGCTTTACGGTATTGTACTCGATCCATCGGCTAATATTGATCTCACAAATCAATCAACATCACGAATCAACATTCTAATACAATCTAAATATTAAAAAGCGTAACCAGTACTTTCAGAAAGATCACACACAAACGTCCTGGAGGTTTCAATGATGGCTGTTGCAGCCGCGTTCTGGTAGGAATGTACTGTGTAAGGGTGGAGTGGGGTCCATGAGCTTTCATCCTTTTATAATAACTAATAAGACTGGACTGATATAGTGAAGAGGACGATAGGACGTGCTATTAGCTTTCCTTCAGAAGAGCTTCGAGTTGTGACAAAGTAATATTATAGAATCTCAGTTATCTTTCTATTAGTTATTTTTCTGATAGCAAATATTTTACCAGAACGATACCTCCTGATGACATTATATAAAACTCGTGTGTTGCAAATATTAATTCTAAACAATGTTACCTCTGAATATCTTTTGATTTACTTTCAATTACAACGATAAAATATTAAATTAAATTAAATCAGCTTCACGCTGTATCCCGCACACAGCAGGGTAGGCAGAGGGAACCTAGTGTTAAGACACTCCGTTCCCCACTTTCTGCCGAATTCTGGAGGTATTGCGTATTGAGTGGCAGAACTCAACGCCGTGCTTAACCTCGACACCAGAGCGAAGAAATGGAAATATAAATTTAAGTAAATATTTCATCTCCTCGAGTAGGGATCGAACCCATAACCAGTCGGTTTTACAGTCACACCTCGTGCCGCTGCGCCACGACTGGTCTCAAAAATATTCTAACCACTATAAACATCCTGACTATAATGCTTTGCATTATTCATTATTTATATTTTCAAAGATGTTCGGATAATCTGTTTCAAGTTTAAATTAGTCCGATAAAACAAAAAAAAAAGAAATCAGTCCTATATGAGAATAGAATCGACGACCTCCAATCTTATTATAATCCAAGAAAAGGCCGTAAAAAAATCAACCTCCCCCACCCCAAAATTTCCATAATAATTTCAAAATACGTAACGACAAGTAGAAAACAAACGCCACTGGCAGCACACAGCGGTGTAACGAAGCACGTGACTCGTCCAGTAATGAAGCTGTCCTCAATTCTGGTTCTAACTATTTCGTAGGTATTTGTCACTCTTTGTTTAAAATTGACGCTCCTTAAAATCGTTTTATTAATTTATTAGGTTACTAAGGATATTTTTTAAGTACCCAAAGATATAAAATTAAAATAAAGTTGATTTGCTTAAATGTGAATGTGGACTTTAGAAGGAATAAAAGATATAATAAATAGTATTGCCTATTAATTATTTATTAAAAGCCAGTCGTGGTGCAGGGGCATAAGCGTGCGACTGTACAGGTTATGGGTTTAATTCCCACCTGAGGATATGCAACATTTAATAGTTTCATTTCCTCGCTCTGGTAGCGACACAAAGCGCGGCGTTCAGCTCCGCCACTCAATATTTCTAGAATTCAGCGAAAAGTTGAGAACCGAATCCAATATTCCAACGGAAACGGTGCTATGTATCCCTCTATTGTTCTGGTGGGAACAGGGCTATATAATCCTTATATGTACGCGGGTTATAGCGCGAAGCCAAAAAAAGGAGTTATTTCTTGCTAATAAATAAATAATGCTGAGTATTAATGTTTCAGTAGTGGCAATACGTAAAAATCTGTCCACAGGTATGTTAATAACAAAATAATATAAAACAACCTTTAAACAGACTCTAGGGCATTCCTTTGACTCTCTTTTCCCTAGAAGTAGGCAGAGAGAATCTATAATTAAGACACTCCCCACTTTCTTCTAACTAATTTATATAATAATTTAAACGAAAATAAAAACATCCAGCTACTCAATACTTTGTTATAAGCACCCAAGACCTTATATTTGCTTCACACACCTGGTACAATATACTGTACACGCTAGAGAAGCCGTAAGCAAAACTAATTACATGTTAAGAGCTACGTAACTAGCTCACTATTCTAAGGTAATACTGTTTTATACAAATGTTGATTGCTTTGTTATAATATATTTTGGTTTAGGTAACAATGGGTTTGAATTCCGTTTGCCTTCATTCAATTTTATTATTTTTGGAAGATTGTAAAATCTTAATAGCTATTAGTATTTAGTAGTATATGCTCGTATATTTATTGTATATGTAGATTTGGTTGCCACTTTTAATGAAAAGGCCGCCTTGAGCCTTTTTTCTTATGAATTATTTGTAATATCTATCAAATGTGCAATAAATACTATTTTATGATATCTATTATCATACGTTATTATCTTCATGCTTTCTGTTGTATTGTTAGCGGTAGTATTAAATATGAGTTTATAGTAAAAGAGATGTTAATATGATTAATCAGAACGAAACGAAATAAAATTGTGTATTTAAATATAGAGAAGTTGTTGTGATATTGTTACGAGTGAAAATAAAAATTCTTTTGTTAATATATATGTACGTGTTGTAAAAAATATTGTTATTATGAATTAGTAATTTGAGTTCAATTAAATATTTTAATAGTGATTGAGTTATTATAGGAAATTGCTATATAATATTGTTATGAGATTATAAACTAAATGAAATACTGTAACTAATAGTAGGGATGTTATTTAAAATTAAATGTTGTTAACATACTTAATTTATGATCTGCTGAAACTATGTTTATTGTGAATTATGAAATAGAGATACTTCCGGTAAGCTTAGTTTTGGCAGGGGTGTTGTACTATAAAAACACCATGAAAGCACAATTAAACAGTCTTCCTAACGTTGTAATACACGCAACAAGCTCTGAGCAAAAGTTATTTAAGTGATAGTAGATCTAAGTGATTTAAGTGAAGTGTTAAGCGTTATGAGTGATAGTCATAAGTTCAACGTGTTAATAAAGTGATACAAAGAGTGAAGGATTATAATTGTTATACCCAGTGTTGAGAGTTCCCCTTTCAGTGTGTAGCTAAAATCTAGCTAATCTGTATTAAGACTGTCAGTAACCCACTTTCTACTTTCTAGTCATAGTCATAGTCATAGTCATAGTCATAGTCATA
>JAAIXJ010000320.1:221600-243531 GCA_013403705.1 Heliconius hermathena | reverse complement strand
GCGTGCGTGCGTGCGTGCGTGCGTGCGTGCGTGCGTGTATACTCACTCGCGATGATGGGAAACGAAGAATCTTTAATAAGTCAAAAGTATTGTAAATCTATATTTTATATCTGAATATTTAATTATTCTTGAATATCAAATACTAAATTAGACAAAATAGAATATAATATAATATTTTGATTTCATTAATTTTGTTTAAAACCCATGGAATTTCTCTTTGGGTAGAGTAGCGTAACAAATGTGGGTACATTATGTCGCGAGATGTGAACACCTGCTTTCACTGAACGTCTGTTTTATCTTATATATATTTTACATATATATGAAGATTATAAAAATATCTATCTAAATAAAGTTTTTGTTTGTGTGTATAGTGTAAAAATTGAAATCAATGTTAAAGTTCAACGTTGAAGAGTAATAGTTGTTTATATGAACAAATAGTGGGCCCCGCGCGGCTTTTACCCGCTTGAACTATAATATTTAAGTATATTTAAGAAAAAAAGATTAATTATTTTAGTATTGTTATATATACTGATATAGATATAATATATTATAATTTATATTTTTTGTTTGTGTCACAGCGAAGAAAAGTAAAATATTTTTTTTCCCGAGTGGAGATATTTCGCACAACCATCACGGTTACAGCCAGATGCTGTCATACTGCAGGAGTCTTACAAGACTTATAAGCACAAAAATAAAATTTCAAAAACATACCCTTACCCTTGAGTTATATCTCGATATAACTCAAATAACTAAGAAACAATGATTTTTTAAAATAATATCTAATATAAATATATATTATTTTAGGTATACAAACGTTATATGTTGTATTTAATTCAACATAGAACTCCACTTCTCCGCAGTAGGATAACAAACAATGGAGAGAACATTGCAAAGTAGCTAGCTCGATGAATAAGGAATGCTTCGCTTCTGAATCAATAGCGACTCTCGCAGCCTCACTGAGAAATACATTTATTTAAAGTGTAGCTGGATACTGGAATTTCAAACATGACCAGTGTTTCTTTTTTTGTTTTTGTCTTTTTTAACTTCGCGTTATATGCCGCGCATAGCAGGCTAGGCGGAGAAGTTAGTGTTAAGACACTCCGTTTCCCATTTTAGGTCGAATTCGAAATCCGAATTAGGGAGGCATAGTGTGTTGAGTAGCGGAATTCAACATTGCACTTCCCCTCGACACCACAGTGAAGAAATTCAATTATCAAATATTTAATTTCCTTGAGTAGGAATCGAACCCGCAACTCTGTCACACTCTTGTGGGCACAAGAGTGTGTCAGTGTTGCGCCACGAATGGCTTGCTTTTAAAATTATTTGTTTTACATTATTTCTAATACTTACATAATTTTCCATTTTCATCGGATTTTCTAACATACTCTTACAAAAATTTTTATTTAAGTCGAGCTAACCTCAAGTTTCGCTATAAAAATTCATGAAGATCCTATGATATAGCATTTGAAAAATAAAGGACGAGTAAATCTACCGTCTAATATATTATTTAATATCTCATATTCTTTAAATAATAAATGATATATTACAGTGTTCAGGCGCACATAGTACCAGCGGAAAGCGGAGAATTAAGTGTCTTGACACTAGGTTCTCTATATGCCTATCCTGCTATTTACAAAACTTCTAGCTTTTACTTCCAGTGTTGTCAATTGTGTGACAGAACCCAACACTGCGCTTTGCTTTATTACCATAACGAGAAAAAAATTGTTCCTGAGATTAGTTAACTCAATCATACACAGTCTTTACTTTTATAATACTATTATAATATTACATTATATAATACAGATAAAATGAGCCGTTACAAAAAATAAATCTCAATAGTAATTAACCATGTAAAAGCCACTAAACGATGTACAACCGAAGTAGTATTGATTCGAAAGCATTTCTAATTCATCGAGCTTGCGCCATTTTGCAATGTTCTCAACGCTGCTCATAAGCTACTTACTGACGTAACCCACTTTAACTGTTCATTTGCTTACTCTACCTGTAAATGAATGGATGATTTTTTTATATAGATTGCACCGATACATATTATAAATGAAAATATATATATGTATATAGTAAATTGATTTGATTTTACTAGCTTTACTATGTCTTAAGATTGTTTATGAATAGACAAAGACAATATAAATTCAAGCAAATTTATTATCTACGTTTTTCTAAATTATCTAAGATCCCCCGAGTGGATTTTAACCCACGACCATCTTATATACTTTTCAACGGCGCTACGATAACGTCTTCTTCTATTAAATATTTTTTTTATACTAAAATTAATATGAAACACATTGACAATAAGTCGTCTCGTTGAAATTATAAACTTACGAGGTGAATATTGTAAATCATTGCTATGATCTGTTTATAGTCCATAAATAATAAGCCAAATGACGTCATTTCAGTTGAGATAACGATGTAGCCAACTAAATCCCTTTCCCGATATACATTACGAATCAAATTTTAAAACTCGATTGAGAATTATATGCTAAAAATAATATGTATAATTAATATTTATAAAGTTTTTGAGGCCAGTCGTAGCGCAGCGGCACGTAAGTGTGACTGTAAAACCGACTGGTTGTGGGTTCGATCCCCACTTGAGGAGATGAAATATTTTCTTAAATTTATATTTCCATTTCTTCGCTCTGGTGTCGAGGCTAAGCGCGGCGTTGAATTCTGCGACTCAACACGCAATGCCTCCAGAATTCAGCAGAAAGTGGGGAGTGTCTTAACACTCGGTTCCCTGCCTGCCTCGGTTGCCTGCCTACACTGTTGTGTGCGGGATATAACGTGAAGCTAAAAAATATATATATATTTATAAGTATTATTCTTACTTTAATCAATTTTAGTTTAGTTTAATTTATTGTTTTACAATACCACATCAGTTACATAATATATTTAACTATAATAAAATTTAATATTGTAATAACAATTATAATTGAAATTGTTTATTTCTTGTAATAATCTTAACTAATAGGTGTACAATGTCAACTATTCGAAAAGACCACTTAGACATTCTCGTTCTGCGTTCTTGGCAGCGAACTACCAATAAATCTAATATATATATATTAGCATTCCTCTTAAAATACCTGGCTTTTTTTATGTAGCTTTTAAATAAATACATAGGTACTTCTGCTATATTTTAGTTGTTAACACACTATATTGTCAATTTTAAAAATAATTTAGTTCTCGTGATCACCGTCTTGGTGCAGAACCCCACTGGGAATTATTTTAATTTCTCCACTCTGGTAGAAAAAGCGCCGTTACGTTGCACCACTCTAGAATTGAAAGTAAAAATGAGGAATGGTATATCTTAAGCTTAGCACTATGGTTCCTCTACCTTCCTTACTGTATACGATATATAAAGTAAAGCTTTGCTTTGAAGACTTATTTCTAAGTTGATGAAATATTTATTAAAATAAAACATTATAAATAGTTTTTTTATAATAGTTTTTCTCATAGTGTATTTTACAAATTAATTTCTTTCATTTGGTCCCCATATTCGATGCCTACCATTTTGTTGCGACGGCCATTTTGCATTAACAACAATATTGATTATATGTCGTTTCATTGTCGTCAGCGCTGATGTGTTACGCTGAATTTCAGGTAGACTAATATACACTCACACGGCAAGTTAAATAAGAGCTTATAATAAAAGAAAAATACTTATTTAGAAAACGTATAAAAATTTGAACGTAGCGGGACTCGAACCCGCGTCTCCTAGAAACCGACCAGGCTGGTCAGACCTGGTCGGTTTCTAGGAGACGCAGGTCCAGGTTCCAGGTTCTTATTTCTTTCTTAAGTGTGGAATAACACTTTAAAAATGTTTAAAAATAATTTTAAAAAATGTTTGTCATTGTTATTTTTCAGCTTTATTCATTTTTCAGTTTGCATTTTTGCAGTGAGACATTACCACTGCGCCACCATGGTCTCAAATATGTAAATTGTTGAATATTAAAAGTAAACTTGAGAATGACACGACAAGTGGTTGTATACCACAAATCGTTGTTCGCCGCGATTCATAATGACCT
Organism: Heliconius hermathena; assembly: GCA_013403705.1. Lineage (NCBI taxonomy): Eukaryota > Metazoa > Arthropoda > Insecta > Lepidoptera > Nymphalidae > Heliconius > Heliconius hermathena. The sequence continues at coordinate 239,491 of JAAIXJ010000320.1, read as the reverse complement.
AACAAAACTTAGGCCATTAAAAGTTTTGCTATTAGAAACTCCCTTTCTTACGTCTATATCCGATGCAGCAATACAATGCCTTGTTGTCTTTGAAAGATTTCAATTATATAATATTCTGTTTTAAATATAAGGAGTCTTTAAGGAAGATAATTTATTTTCCTTTCTCTTTTCTAGAAGAAAAAGTCCGGCGTTGAGTGCCGCCACTCAAAACGCAATGGAATCTTGAAAATAAGAAGGAAAATGCGACGACTCCTACGTACGGCCTCTACTACTCCTAGTAAAATTAATATGTTTAATTTATCAAGTGTGTCTTAACAATACAAAATAACGTAGGTATGGAAAATCACGCAATGTTTCCGTATATGGATAAAACGGAGTACGGAGTGTTTTACTACTATTATAGTTTGTCCACCATAGGTAAAGCTAACAAGATACCAATATATGTATGTTATAATATAATAATTGTTTTAATAAAAATTAAAAAAAAATCTTTATATCATCGGCTTAGAACGGAAATCCGATAAATAAATTCATTTTTTGTCTTTATATATTCGCACATTTTTATTTCATTCGAAAGTGTAAAAAATACAACATTGTCATTTATTTCATTTCATATACCTAGTAGAAAATAGAAATCAATTTATGTTATTGTAAAAATCTTCTAATAATAGGTCATGTACCTATTATCAGAAAGTTTTTACATATATATAATTATAATTTTTAAAAAATATTTTTAACACTCCTCATAAAATTTGCTTAATAAGCTGTTAGCAGGTTTACACTCTAAGCCCACGATATTGTACTATTTTTAGAATCTTACTGTGTATTTCAACTAGCTAAGATTGGTACTTCCGTCGTTTAGGTGTGTATGAACTATGGTTATTGATGTTTGATGTTTTACTACCTATGAAAACAAGTGTAACAAGTACGTTGAGGTATATAAGTTCATATTTTATATATTATACTTTTTCCCAAATAACAGGGTAGGCAGGCCGAACCTAGTGTTAACACGTTCCGGTCATCGCTCTCCGCCCTATTTTTAGGAACCTAGTGTTAACACGTTCCGATCCGCCCTATTTTTGAGAAATTGTGTTGATTAGCGGGAGATCGAACCCACAACTAACACGCTGACACGCTGACAGACAAACGCTAGTCCACTGTTCCACGACTGTATCTTTTTATATTCAATTAATACATTGTAGCGTTGGATTCTCCTACCATCTATCTACCTAGACCTCAATAAATTGAACAAATGATGGCAACCACTGCTTACGGCAGTTATTTCACAATCAACCATGTGTTGAGAAAAAAATAAGCTTTAATTTGATATATAGTTCATTAAAAAAACACACGAGTGCAAATTATTAACATTAAGTGACCTGTTTAAACCAGGGTTTTCGGCAGACTGAGAGCTGCCAACCATTGTTTTTCCAATTCCTTGTGCGATTTTTTTTCAAATGATGTAGGATTCATATAAAAAACATATGAGTGCAATTTTCGCCAAAAAACGCAGTACCATAAATTTAATTTAAATAAATGAGCCCAGTCGTGGCGCAGGGGCACAAAGTGTGATTGTAAAACCGACTGGTTGTGGGTTCGATCCCCACTCGAGGAAATGAAATATTAATTTACATTTATATTTCCATTTCTTCGCTCTGGTGTCGAGGCAAAGCGTGGCGTTGAGTTCCGCCACTCAACACGCAATGCCTCCAGAACTCGACGGAATGTGAGGAAGGAGAGTCTTAACACTACTAGGTTCCTTCTGCCTATCCTGCTGTGTGCGGGATACAACGTGAAGCTGATATATATAATTAAAGGTGATTCTTCTGCAGCAGGATTCTCCTAGGCAACCCTAGTGTAATCTATTCTGCTATCATGTATTATTCTTAATTTAAGTTTAAAAAAAAAACAGATACCTGTATATTTATGCAATATGATCTCAACCTATTTAGACACTTATGGTGAACTAATCTATTCTAAAATTATAAAGCCGAATAGTTAATTCAGTAGAACATACAAACCTCGGGAGCTACTAGTTCGAAATTAAAAATTCCTTCCGTGTTTGATAGTCTATTTATTAAGGAATTTTATATTACACTATACTGCAGTGTGTGTCATGTGTACTTCACAGCTTTCTGTTATTTCAATTTGACCACGCGATCAAAGTCATACGTAAAACATTTTTTTTTGCTTCACACTGTACCCCGTACATACATATACATACATATAATATATAGGCAGTAGGAACCTAGTGTTAAGTTTCTTCTATTCCCTATTTTCCATCGAATTGAAGAGACATCACCTGTTGAGTCGCGGAACTAAACGCCGCGCTTTTATTAAAAAGCCAGTTAAGACATAAAAGAGCTTAGTTAGCCAACTATTATATTATAACCTATGCTTCCATTTTATCTTATTTCTATCTATCTAGATAGATAGATAGATAGAAATAAGACAAAATGGAAGCATTTAATATGTTTCATGTAAAATTATTATAAAAGTCATCGCTTCATTAGCAAAGTAGCGGTTCGATCGTAAATCACAAGTGAGGAATTGTGAAACGTTTCGACTGGACAATCGCCAATAGTCGCGTCTGTGATATTAATATTGGTTAATGTCAGTCTGGTTTGCGAATGGATATATAGCGCTGTATAGCAATGTATAGTTCGTTATCGCGCTATTTATGTGAGGTTATAATTTAAATTAATGTTTCAGGGTTCCGTACCTTAATAATAAAACAGAAACCTTATAGCATATCTTTGTTATCTACCTGTCTGGCTGTCTGTTGTTCTGTCAATATTTTTTTTTAACTATATAAAAACTGTTTTTTTTATGTTAGATTCATAAATTCTACATTTTAAAATGCACGATAATTTTATAATTACACCCAATGTGGGTGTGATTGCGTGGCACATGGCACTTTTTAAATCTACTGTTATTAAAAAAATTTAATCTGCTTAAAAAAATACTTGTTAGCAACATAATCTTATTGATCGTGATCCTTATTTTACACATAAATATTTCTAAAATGATTATAGGATTGACACAGTTGGACAACAGCTGCCTATAAACACGATAGTTGAGGGTTCGAGATTTTCAGGACTCGACAAGTTGAAATAGTTTCATTCAAATTGCAAAAAAATATATATTTATATATTCTAATATTAAAACACAAAAATGTAACACTGTTACAACTGAAGCGACACGCAATATTTTACTAAAATATACGTAGAAATAAAATGTTACGACGAAAAGAACAATTTTAAATATAATGTGTAATTAATTTTGCGGCTTGGAATGTTAGTATTGTTGTTGGGCGCGAGCTGCAAATAGTCGCGCCGCATGAAACCATTAAACGAACTTTAGATTTCTTATCTCACAAAAATGTTAATTTGCTTTGTAATTTTCATTTAATACTTTGATTTTTTTTTTTGTTTATTTTCTACTTTACTCTGTATCCCTCTGTATCCTATCCAGATAGTAGGGTAGGCACAGGGAACCTCGAAACTTAATGTTAAGTAAGACACTCCATTCTCACTAAGACACTTCCGTTCCCCATTTTCCGCAGTGGTGGAACTTGACGCCGCGCTTTGCCTCGTTAACAGAGCGAGAAAATGAAAATATTAAATATTTCATATCCCCGAGTGGGAACTGAACTCCAACTGTCGCGGTTACGTCGGCTTGTGCCCCTGCGCCACGACGATCTCAAAATAATACTTATTGGTTAATTGTAAAAAGTGTTGAAATTTGGTTAGAAAGTTGAATATTGAATAAATTGTGCTTAATGTACTATCTTTACTTCATTAGTTCATTAGTTATGTAGAATTACCAACTACAGGTAGTTTAAGACATCGTGGTATAATGAGACAGCGTCACACTGTAAGGGCGGTTGTGAGTTTGATCAACGCTCGGGGGATGATATTGTCATTTTCTCCCTCTATCTAGTAAGAAACTCGATCCTGATAGTAGTGTCAGTAGCGATAAAATAATAAAATTATTTTATTAAATTATACTTACGTAAATTTTATTTATTACATAAAAATAAAAATATTTTTGAAAAGAAAATATATTTTCCCTGCAGGCAGTAATATGAAAATTAGGTTCAAATATTTCGTGAAAGATTTAACAAGGAATCTAACGGGAGCCAGTATAAAATGGTAGGAGATTTTTATGAAAATCCGTGCTTTATTTCTCGGGAGATCATAAATTTAAATAAACATTCATCGTAGTGCTTAAATTTTATGCTTATATGGCTATGGTGAGGATTTAAACAGTTGTGGCGTGACGTGACTATAGATGGTCGAAGTGTTAAAGAATCTTGTCACTAATTTCAATGAAAAATTCAAAGTGTTTCACGTTAATATAATTAAAAACTAAAATCAAAATATGATTTAAAACGTGAGTATTTTTTTGTATAACATATCTTATACATTTGGTTATTGGCGGTAATCTTAAATAACCTGGAGACTAAACTCTCTGCTCTTTACTTTACCACTAAACATATTATATTTTTGTGACTATCAACGCAATAGTTATAGGTTCGACAATCATCTCTAGTAAAAAGACAAAGTGCAGCGTTGAGTTCTGCCACACGCAAAAAATATATAAAAAATTGGATACAGAATGTTTTTACCTACCGCCAAAAAAAACTAAAAATTATAAAACAAAAAATGCGCCAATATTCTTAAATTGAAATCTTTATGACTCAGTTCCTTCGGAAAAGAGAATTGCATAGGTTATTTCTTAATAGTATCTAGTAGAAACGATTTGTGCCAGAAATATCAAATCAAATTGTCGAAGCATTCTGTAGATATCGATTAAGATATCGTTGAGGTATTCAATAATACCTTGAACATGCCAATTGCCTGTGGAATTTCATTTAGTGAATTTTACGCGTTCTTGTACATAGAATTTGTCGTGTACAAATTTTGATTATATATTTTTTTTTAGGTTGTCGTGGCACAGTGGGTGGCTGCGTTTGACTGTAAACGCGATGGATGCGAGTTCGATTTCTACTTGGGGTAGTGAAATATTTAATATTTTCATTTCTCTGGTGCGGGTAGTGGTTCCGCTCTTAACACCCAATGCCTCCAAAGTTCGGCGGAAAATGTGGAACGAAGTGACTTAACACTATGTTCCTTCCGCCTACCACGCTGTGTGTGGAATATAGTTAAAAAAAGAAATCGTCTTCATATTCATTTTATATACTTGTTGAAGCGTCAAGCAGATGGTTGAAAAAAATGTAAAGCGACTCGTTTTTTATTTCCTTTCAAAATTGAAAGCGTTTGCGTTAAAACTTTAAACGTGGACTGCTCAACTGCTACTAGCAGTACAGCTATTTATTCTTGTTTTGTTTCCGTTCTGGACAAAAAAAATATACCAAATAACATTTGCATCATATAGAACGTACTTAAAGTAAAGTTAAGTTAATTTCTTCTTTAAATATGTAATTTCTGCTTCATACTCTGTTCGAAATTTAGCAGGGTGGGGAGAGAAAACTTTGTGTTGTTATGGGTTAATGTGAATTGAGAGGCGGCGCTCAACGCTGTCTTGTCTTATCAAAGCAAGGTACTAAAAATCATTTTAATATCCATCTTATTACATTTGATACGTGCATTAACAACTTCATAGCTGCACCGTCCCTTACAATTTGTTACGTTTCAGGTAACAATTCAAAACATCATATTGTTATTCAAAACATGTTACAGTTTTTACAAATTTAAAGTTATTTGCTTACGATTTATAAGGCCGTTCTTATTCACAAATTAAAAATTTCCGCCATCGCAACTTTATGGAAGGGGAATTATTGAGAACTATTAATTATTCCTAAATGTGGAATAACACTTTAAACAATGTTAAAAAAGGGGAAGTAATAATTTAAAAGAAAATTCTAATTTATAAACTGCTATTATTTATTTGTTAAGTCCTCAATTTTCTTTTTGTTGTACTATAAGTATTTATTCGCACAAAAATTTTATTTTTGTGCGAATATCTTAAGAAATATATGATACTTTGGGTAATATAGAATATTACACCACTTACTTTTAATGATTCCAGGCTTGTATAACCTCGCCCTTTATTATATTTTAATACCGTTTATTGTCCCCGGTTGTAAAGAATAAATCCTGACGTGAATGAAGACGAAATAAAAACCAAAAGACATAGGCTGTAATAGAGACTGGGATACGTTTGATGATGCACCACTTCAACCGCCTTCATCTTCGATGAATAACATTTCTGAAGATAGACCAGTAATTTGGTAGCATTAAACATATTTTAGTCCCTAGTCTGTCACCGATCAATCACAGATTTCTGACATTAAGAAATACAATATTTAAAAAGTTATTTGGCTGCTAATTTTGTTGCGAAAATTCAACATCCAATTAATGTGAAACTAGTGCTGCAAAAATTTTACGTGTTTTCATATGTAGCGTGACTGCTGGATATGCTAAGATTAAAACATTTTTATGGTTTAGGAACATTAATGAACTCAGTAGCAACTGCAAGGACCAGAAAGCGTGATACTGAGAATTCTTCACATTCAAAGATCGTTAATAACGCTCACGTAACAGGATCTACACAATAGGATAGCTGTTTTTGAAAATACGTCCAATAATTTTGGAAAGAGGCAGTGTCTCGGCCGATGAGCAGATCATACCTTACACAAGAAGATGCGTGAAAAAACAGCAGTGAAAGGGTACACCAAATCTGGCAGGTTTACATTTTTTCACTTCAAAGTTCAAGTCTTTGAAAAAATGCATAGTCATAGTGCTGTCGAGTGAAGAAAATATAAGCAAGATCATTTGTTAGTAGTTACGAGATAAAAGGTTACGAAGATCAAAAATACCCGATTTAGGAGAAGATTGTCCGGCTAAAAATCATTTAATTTTGTAAAATATCAGTAGTTTAACATATATTTGTGTTTCAATTCTTTTATGATTTTTTATAAAATCTTTCAAGGGCAATTCATTAAAATTTGAACCAAAATGGAAGTATTGATAGTATTGAAATTATGTCAGATTTTTTCTTATCTGTCTCAAAGTATCACTTTCGATACCATCTGAAACTCCTGAAATACATAATTAAATAAGACTTAATCGATAGATTTCTTTTTAACTGACCTGGCTCAAATATGTACGTAAATTTTGTCAGTTCTAAAACCCTCTGGAACCCTAGAACCTCACAATATTTATCTTAATTTAGTCCGCTAAACATTAACTAACAACTTTATAACTCAAAACCCATATAAAACTTAAATAAAGTTTAAGTAGATTACAGTCCTAGGAAAGGCCATTTTCAATAGATTTACAAAACTCAACTTTTAAACTAGGCCTTAAAAAAAATTGCTTCACGCTTTTTCCCGCAGAGTAGGCAAAGGGAAACTTGTGTTAAAACTCCGTTCCCCACGCACCACCTGATTTCCAAGACATGGCGTATTTAGTGGCGGATTTCAATGCAATAAATACTTTGTTTTGTTAGCAGAGCTAGGCAATAAAACGTAATTAATTCCCATGAATGTGAATTGAGCCCACAACCATTGCGTTTACGGTCAGACGCTCACCACAGCGCCATGTCGGCCTTACTTTTTACTTTGCTAAATTTCACTAGTACCAGTTTGCTTTTGTTTGAATGGTCTCACACTAAAAGGAACCTTATAGCTATAAGGCCCCTTTTAGTGTGAGGCCTAGGACGAGGGCCCGCATTGCTCATCTACCTACAACACTGGTCGAATCACAGCCGTGTCAGCATAACGTCAATATTCTGTACATTTTCAATCTCACAGCATCCAATACATTTTCAATTTATAAGCGCTGTTGAGAATTCAAAGGGAACTTTGATAGAGGCGGTCGTTCTATTACATATTTTATACAGAAATATTGAATTTTTAGTATTAGTTATAGATTGAATCTAGATTGAAGTACATCTAACAAAATACGATGACTATAGGTTTATATCGTGCTTGGGTGAATGAATTTATATTAATTTAATATTTGACTCCTATGGAGTCAAATATTAAATGCAATGTGACATTATTTATTTATGGTAAATGTGACGCTTGTGGGTTCGTCTCTCACTCAGGGAAATAAACTATTTTCAATTTCCCTTTATAGTAAGACAAAACGCAGCGTTGAGGTTCATGACTCTACATACAATGTCCCGAATTCGGTTGGAAAATTAAGAACAAAGTATTTCTACACATAATTTTCTCTGTCTACGGCTGTAAATGTGTAGGATACAACGTCAAGCTGATAAAAGTGTTGGTTTTCCAGTTTTCAAATCTGAAGGGAAAATGCAATGTGAGATTCTAAACATTTTAACACTAGACAATTTTCTCAATAGGATGCGTAATACAATATTTGAAAGTAACCCAGCCCAGCTTCATCTCCTCGAGTGTGGATCGAACCCACAACCAGTCGATTTTGCAGTCACACTTTGTGGCCCCTGCGCCACGGCTGGCCTCTCTACTGAAAGAATATATTAATGCTTCTTAAACTGAACCACATTGTATAGTATACCAATTTAATTTGTTACGGTGTTCGCCGGAAATAAATCCATAGTCCAAATGTAAATAATGTTACACCTAGCAGTCGCTAGCCGTGACGCTGGCAGGCCTCCAAAGTATATAATAATTATCGTCATATTATTTCCACAAGCTTATTATTTATTTCTTTGCGCATATTCTATTTTATTTAAAGATAGGTACCTGCCTACCTACCTCCATAATAATAATAAAGATATGAAATATTTAAATTGTGCCTCTATTTATATTTTGGCAAAAAATATTTTAATGTTATAGGTAGCAGTAGATTTTTGTTTTAGAAATCGTTGGGGCATCGACAGCATCTGGTTGTGGGTTCGATTTTCATTTTATGATTATTTTTAATTTCATTTCCTCGCTTATTAGTCAAAGCGAGTTTTACCACTCAACGTGCAATGTTCCAAAAATTGGGCGGAAAATGGGAAAACGAGATATCGTAACACTAAGTTCCCTCTGTCTATCCTGATATATGTTGGATATGTGTAAAAAATGTATAAAGAGAAGATGTATAATAACTTAAGCTGTAATGATATTTCTATATTACTAAATCTGTTATCTATCATGATAATCTCTTAAGTAGGTATATGAATTATTTTGTTTATTCGTTTTAGTCTTTTAATGCACTAAAATAATTTTCACTCGTGTGACGTACCTATAAACAAATATTGTAAGCCGATAAGGATTCTATTACTCTTGCATAAATATATTTTTATTTAGTTTTTTAACGTGTGTGGACGAGTTAGTAGCAAAAATTTAAAGAAACATTTTCAAAATATTAAAATAAGCTTCTAGTATTAAAAAGAGAGTTAACTAAAGAGAAGCGGGTTTAAAATTAATATTTTGTGCACTAATATATAAAAGTGTTGTATACAAGAAAACTGTTTGATTTACAGAGGTGCGTGTATATAAGTCATCAATTTTTAAATATATACTTTGCAAAAATTGATTTGGAATATTTAGGTTAAGTACTATTTTTCTTTTTATTTTTCAGCAATGTTCTTGAGGATATTTTAATTTCTGATTTTTTTTCTTATCTAAATTGCTAGTTTGGATGACCCAGAGTTATAACATTCCATTATTTCCTAATTTTCACTTCATTTCGGGTGCAAATCGAGTTACAAACATCAAGGAGTGCATTGTCCCGCTGGTGATGGCTTCCTTTACATAATAAACATCATTAAAAACTTATATCGTATATTTTTTGATTTTTTTAGCTTCATGCTGTTTCTCGCATATAGCAGGATAGTTAAAAGAAACCTAGCGTTAAAACATTCCGTTCCCCAAGTATCACAATTAAGTATTTTCGTGTAAGTTATTTATTGAATAGCGGAATTCAACCCCGTGTTTTGTCTTATCAAATCAAACCCACACCCACTACAGAGTTCATCGCCTTGATGGCGATGACATAACAAACATCAAAAACTTGTACGGTAGACGGAGTTGTTCGTGTAACAGACGTTGAAAACTATCTAGTCTATTGTAAGCGCGATGGTATCGTTGCATCCGACGTGTTGCGCTCAAAGCATGTCACTACAGTAGTGGGTACATCGTAGTGAAGTACTGGAGTTACTAATTCTAAATTAAATTATATTTTGTTTATGTATCTGCATTTATTTATAAAGAAGATGGTCACTCTGTTTTACTTTGTTTGTTTGGATTTATTACGTGTTTTCATTACGGTGTACTTGCAACAGTGTTTCAAGATCGATAAGAGATTGGTTACTTCAAAAATAGCGCCTATCTCCACCTTAAAGGCCGGTGACACACCTGTAGCTCCTCTGGTGTTACACGGGGTTATGGGAACCACTTACAATCAGGAGGTCCGTACGCTGTTTTGCCTTGTCTTTTCATTAATTAAAACAGAAAATCTAAAAAACAACATCATTTTACCTTACTTTTAATTTCTTGGGTTCCGTTCCTCAAAAGATAAAAACGAAATGCTTATAACATCACTTTGTTGTTCATCTGTCAAGACCACTTATCTCGAGATCGCGTGGAGGTATCAAGCTGAAATTATTATTGAGGGATCGCAAGTCGCTTAATGGAATTAGATTGTCCAAACTTAAGTTTTTCTACCCTTACATGCGCGGGGTATAGCGTGAGGCTAAAAAACAAAAATAGTTAACAAAATAACTTAAGAAATAATTAATTTTAAAATTTGTTATTCTTAGAATCTCAACTACAACTGAATTCACTACAGCTATGTACTTTTCTACATAGTACATACATTGTATGTTCACTGGCGGTAGAAGGTACGGAACCCTGGACGGATTGATTGATATAAGAGCTTATTCAAAATTCCTTAAAATCATACTGTATTTTATATCAAAAATTATTTTTTTTTTACTTCATAGAAACTACATTATTTTTACAAATAATCTATATATTAACCACTAAAATATTTAGTCCTTGTAAATATTTAGTCACTATTTAACGTGCTTTTTACTAATTTAAGGCCTGAAAGCTTGCAAATTTGCTTTGACTACACACGATCGATTTCTGGCACTCTATTTTGTCGTGAACAGTCAGTCTTTCCTTCGATTTTTTATTCCTGGTTACGTTTAAATTTTAAATTTATGAAAAAAAAAGTATTTTTCATAATAAGTATTTTGTTAAAAATAAAAAAAATCTTTTAAAATAAATAAAGATTTTTTAAATTCATCATTAGATGAATGGATAAAGTCGTCTCAGTATATTGTATTCTATATCACGTTCTCGTCCCAACGGTATTTACTTATATAATCTAAATGTACTGAATGTATATACATATTTGTACTAGTAATATCTGTCTGTCCACATCATGTAAACGTTTCATAATCGTTTCATATATTTTGTTTGTATTGTTAGGATTTTTTAATTGTGTAGGATCTATCATATATATTAATGACTAGTCATCGCCCGCTACTTTTGGACGTGGGTTCAGTTCCCACTCAAGGAAATGAAATATTAAATATTTTCATTTCCACGTTGCGGTAACGAGGTAAAGCGCAGCATTGTATTCCGCACTTAAACAAAACGCAATGTCTCTAGAATTCAGCGGAAAGTGAGGAACGAAAATGCCTTAATAATATAGTTATGGAATGTCTTAACACTAGATTCGTTCTGTCTACTCTGCCAGATGCCAGATACAGCGTTTAGCTAAAAAAAGTTATACCATTAGTTATAACTACATAAATGATCAGACATTCTTATTTGTCCAAAAGAAAGTTATTATAGAGCATTTATAAATCTACTATTGTAGATTTACTAATCATCAAAGTAGATATATATAGTTCAAAACTTTACAAAGCATGAAGTTGAATCAAAGTTGGACTTCAATCAGTTGAAATATTCCTGTTACGTAGACTGTGCGGTTATAGACGGCTTTACAGAGGTTATTCTATTAGTGCCAGCGAGAATTCAATATGGTATGCTATGAGATATAATGAATAATCCGATTCTGTATGAGTTTGTGAGGCCCGATTTTAAGTTAAAATTCACAATATTACGAATACGTACTATAGTAGGACATTAAAATCTTAAGACGTATTTAACTTAACAGTTTCAGCAGGATAGGTAAACTAGTGTCAAATTGTCAAGACACTCCGTTCTTTCCTTCTGTCCGAATTCCAAACATTTTGCTGGAGTGCGGCGCGTTTTTCCTTGCTAAAGTGGAAAAAAAAAATAAGTTTCCTCGAGAAGAAATCGAACCCACAAACGCAGCACCTTCAATAAGAATTTAGGCTTTTTCGAATCATGAATTACAAACCAAAAGTTGAATCTTTTAAAACATATTATGTTTATCTATATGGATATACGTAATTCAATTACTTCGGAAACGGTAACGATGCAATATCGTTCAATCTATCTCTCGGCAACCTGAAAAAATGACACACTTCAATAGGTTTCTGTCCATTAGGGTTGATTAGCTTTGAAGTAGTATTCGAATTTCAATTTTGTTACTTTGCTACCTTTTTATTTATCTTTTTTATTCATTGATATCTTTTTTCCTTTTTAAAGTAGCATTAAGGAAGGTATAAAATATTTTGTTTTTTTTAGGTTCACGTTATGTCCTGCATAAAGCAGGACCGATACTAAGCAGAGAATGAGTAGTGTTGAAAGACTCCGATCCCCACTCACCGCCCAATTTTCGAAACTTAAATGTTTAGTGCGGGAACTCAACTTATTTTAATAACAATGGTATTTATTATTCATCAGTTATAGGTATTAATAGATTATCAATTTATTTTTCATTTCTAAAAAAAATAATAAAAAAATTTAATCTATAAAAAAATTGTTTGAACACATTTTCATTGTCCCTAGCAGACGGAATAGTAATGTCATACCTCTTTTTCCTCATCTACTGCCACCAACCTCTTTGTATATAGCCTCCAGGGAATCTTCATGCTTTTGCCTTACCTTCCTCAAGTAGGTATAATCGACGGTATTTCCTAGAGGTAAGCTGTGAAGGCTGTTTTCCCATTTTATTACTCTCTCTTGGATCGTATATCAAAAAGCAAAATGCTTTTGAAAGTCGATTGCGATGTGTGAAATATACTTATGTAGATCCGTCATCAATACTATATTTTAGCTTCACACATAGCAGGGTAGGCAGAGGGAACGAAGTGTTAAAACACTCCTTTCCCTCTAAGATCCCATATACAGGTTGGAAAAGGCAGCGCTCCTTTTACGGAAACAGCATATAGGGTAAAATATTCCAAACCTATACTTAAAGAAATTAATCAAATGCCTCAACAGTTTGGACGTNTTTTTAGGTTCACGTTATGTTCTGCATAAAGCAGGACCGATACTAAGCAGAGAATGAGTAGTGTTGAGAAACTCCGATCCCCACTCACCGCCCAATTTTCGAAACATTAAGTGTTTAATGCCGGAACTCAACTTATTTTAATTACAATGGTATTTATTATTCATCAGTTATTGGTATTAATAGATTATCAATTTATTTTTCATTTCTAAATAAAAATTAATAAAAAAAATTTAAACTGTAAAAAAATTGTTTGAACACATTTTCATTGTTCCTAGCAGACGGAATAGTAATGTCATACCTCTTTTTCCTCATCTACTGCCACCAACCTCTTTGTATATAGCCTCCAGGGAATCTTCATGCTTTTGCCTTACCTTCTTTAGTAAGTATAATCGACGGTATTTCCTAAAGGTCAGTTGTGAAGGCTGTTTTCCCATTTTATTATTCTCTCTTGGATCGTATATCAGAAAGCAAAATGCTTTTGAAAGTCGATTGCGATGTGTGAAATATACTTATGTAGATCCGTCATCAATACTATATTTTTCAGGTACTCCATATTTTAAACATGTATGTTTTATGTGACATATTTACGTATATTAAGACGTTATGTCTATTTTTTTCTATGAGTGATTAATATTAATAAATGTATTAAGTTTCGTACTTGTGGAAAGTATGATTAACATAATAAAGTTTTTTTTAGCTTCACACATAGCAGGGTAGGCAGAGGAAACCTGGGAACGAAGTGTTAAAACACTCCTTTCCCTCTAAGATCCCATATACATAGTTCACGTTTCCCCCATTACGCTAAATTCGACGGAACTTAACGCCACAATAATAAAGTTATGCAGTTACATAAAGTATTTTATCTTTTTCTTATTTAAATAGCATAAGTGGTTCGTTTAAATGAAATATCATAAAAAGCAGTTTCAAATATAGAAGTATGAAAAATTCATATAATTCGTTTTCATAAGAGATTTCTCTATAGAAAATTAAATATACGTACCTACTTCAATCGCTCAACCCTGAAAGCTGTGAGTAATGACCCATTTCACATGTAAGGTTAGCAAATATAAATCTAGAACCTACTTGTTTCATGTGAAACCAATAGGCTCTAGACTTATGTAAGTTCTGACCGACTTGATATTGTAACTTTTAGAATCTTTACTGGGATTTTAGCTTTAATACTTAGTTACAATTTAGCGGACAAACACCGCTGCTCCTCACTTTTCCGCCGAATTCCAGAGGCATTTGCCACGAGACCAGCAAAAAAGAAATGAAAATATTAAATATTTCATTTTCTCGAGTAGGAATCGAACCCACAACCTGCTCGCGCCCCTTACAGGCTTGCGCCCCTGCGCCACGACTGGCCTTTTTTAATAGGTAATAAAATCTATTGGCAACCCTTACATGGTATGGCCGTACTACAATATCGTTAATGGGGTTTCAGGCTGCATTTTATATTATGGGGTAATGTAATGGCTGATTGCATTAGCTATATTAATGCAATTTTCAAGATTGGTTTCGCCTCGACAATTGAACATTATTGAATTCGTAGATAGGCGTTAAAAGATCTTTTTTTTATTATAAAAAGAAAGTGAAGATAGATACTTCAAACTATAAAATTCTTAGTCTATTGTTTTACTTTGTTTTTAAACTATTTTTTGTAAATAATTATTATTTTTTGTAATAGTTTAACAAGTTTTGACCTAAGCAAAATTTTCTTTTAAAAATTTTGCTTACGTTCTATTTGCTTATGTTCTTGCTTGCTATTTGATTATGTTCTTGCTTGTATTCAGTTATAAACTATATTAAATTGTGTATAATATTTTATTACCCTTGTGCTATTTATACAAACATATATTTGTACATTGGTTGTGTATATAAAAAAAGAGTTATGCCAATTTATTTCAATTTAAGTTCCTTTTTTAATTCCTTAAAAAAATTATGTTAACTTAGCTGCACTTTATTTCCCGCATATAACAGAGTAATCAAAGGGGACTTAATGTTAATATACTTCGTTGATCAGCGAAACTCAACAACACGCGTTATTTTGTTACCAGCTTCACGCTGTATCCCGCACACAGCAGGGTAGGCAGAGGGAACCTAGTATTAAGACTTCTATCCCCACTTTCCGCCGAGCTCCGGAGACATTGCGTGTTGAGTGGCGGTACTCAGCGCCGCGCTTTGCCTCGATACTAGAACGAAGAAATGAAAATATAAATGTAAAGAAATATTTCATTTCCTCGAGTGGGGGGGGATCCAACGCACAACAATACGATTTTGCAATCACATTTTGTGCCCCTGCGCCACGACTGGCGCTTGTTACCAGGGAAAGAAAGAAGAGAAATATGGTGATTTAGTCTACCTTAGGCCTTACCTAATAGAGAACAGAGAAACAAAATCATTTGTTTGTTTAATAAAAGTAAAGGATTTCCGCTTATTTTTAGGAATGTTGTCCCCACTGATTAAGGTTAACCCTGTTTGAATACGCTTACATGAGAAACTTTTTCATTACATTAAAGGATTTGAAAGGATCTACACATTTATATTTTGCTTTGGCGTCGTTGCTCGTTGCTGGAATAATATGACGACAAATTAGATATTTTAATGATTTATTTTTCTTTTTTATATTAGACTATTTTCTTTACTAAGTCCTACCGGTACGGACATAACGCTTTGAACCAATATCCTTTATTTGCACAATTGAGACTCTGTGTTTTCTATGTCTCTAGTCTCATACAATGTGGAGGTCTTCAAACATAGAGCTCACTAGAGTTAATAACTGTCTTATAGCCAGCCGCGTATGTCCGAGGACCGCATCAACTCTTAACATCAGGATTGACGCAAGACTCTTTCAGCTTAAAAAAGCCGCTTATGTGCGAGAGAGTGCTTCCGAACCAGTTTCAGGATGTATTAGTAGACCTTATAAAAATTGACAAATATAAGTTTGTAGTGTTTTTTTTCTATGAAATACTTATAAATTTTCGTCTTTATCTTTAGGCTTAGAAATTTGTGCTGTTTTCACAGCTCCACGGGACAGTAGATTTGAGTATTTCATATGAATTTCAGATTGATACCTCCACACGTTCCTGAGAAAAAGGGTCTTGACAGACAGACAGACAGACGGACGGACAACAAAGTGATCTATATAGGATCACTTTGTAAGGGTTCCGTTTTTTTCCTTTCGAGGAAAATCTTATGTAAAAGTTAGACAAAGCACGGCATTAAGCTTTGTCCGTCTACAAGCAATTGTGTCACTGAAAAGCTTATATATTTTATATAAGAGACCGTAGTGACTCTGCGGCACAATGCGTGACTGGTAATAACGACGGTTTTGGGTTCTATTCCCACTCGAAAAAAGGAATATATTTTCTCGCCCTGGTAACAAGACAAAGCGCGACGTCCAGCTCTGCCCCTCATTACTTAATGTTTCAACACTACGTTCCCCCTGGCCTGCTAAATGAAGTATACAAAATAAAAGATTTTTTTTACTTAACCCACATATTTGTAGGTAAATATATTAAATGTAAATGATCAAATTATAATTTATCTTGTTACAGGGGCTTCGGGAAACAAGGGTTCCAGTGTCAAGGTGAGGCTTTTCGAAATTTAATTCGCGGTGAAAACAATTTATTGTGAAGGTAACTTAGCAGGTGTCATTATGAATTATCTTTTACTTAATAACTAGGGTAAGTTAGGGTAACTTCAATTAATATATTCAAAGTATGAAAATGGGTAAAGGCTTAGTCGTATAAATTTTTAATATTATTGACTTCTTTTAAATTAAATTCTTTTGTAGAGAATTATTAAGCAGTTTAAGCGCGGCGGTGAGTTCGACCACTCAACGCGCAGTTTCGAAAATGGACCGAGAGTAGGGAGAGGAGTGATTATAATAGGTTTCCTCTGCAAACCCTGCTTTATGCGGGATGTAGAGTGCATAAAAATCGAATCAATTTACCAAGCCAATTTTCATATATTTAATTAAACATATAAAGAATAAATAAAAATAAAAAATAATAATATAAACCGTAACAAATTTAATATAAAATTGCAGTATGCAGCTTCGTGGTGCACAAGAGATGTCACGAATACGTCACTTTCACGTGCCCTGGCGCAGACAAAGGCGCGGATTCAGACGTAAGTTTACTTTTTTTTTTATTTTAATAATTTAAAAAATAGTATACTTCCTTTAAGTATTTAAAATTAAATCATTATATTGATGAACGATATCTACATATGTTGTAATTTGTGTATTACATATTTATATTAATCGAATAATGTCGACCGTTGATACAATGCAATTTTAGGAAAACAAATCAAAAGCTATTTGTCGCTAGTCATTCATGTTATATATTGTACGTAAATTAAAGATTATTTAAGTATTTTAGTCTATTAAAGAAATTTAAGCTAAGATATTAGTATAGGTATTTGTAATAATTTTTTTGTTAACATTTGTTCTTTGTTGTACTATTTTCAGCTTTTTTTTAGGATTCCTATTTAAATATTTTACGTATGGAATTTATCATTTATGTGGCGTAATAAATAGTTCGTCCCTATTTCCACAGTGTATATATATATATATACACATACATACACACACACACACATACA
>JAAIXJ010000320.1:38026-221324 GCA_013403705.1 Heliconius hermathena | reverse complement strand
CTATATATAGCATTATTGCTTGTTGTGCTTGAATGTTATATATAAAATATCTTTGTATAAAATAAGAATAGCAAAAAATAAAATGAAAATGTACAAGTTTTACTAAAAGTTACTTAACTATTAGGATAATAAATCTTAATATATCTATTATTCAATTATTTATCAGAATTCGGAGGATTCTGAGGAACTGTCACCAACATTAATGACGAAACGGTCAACCACATTATCTATTAAATTAATTTTATTTTTCATCTTTTGCTCTTCTTTTATCACATGGTGACTACAGCATTACCAAGCTTCTACTGTTGTATTTTTTATTAGAACAATAATGTTCTAATATAAATATTAATTACGAGATATAATTTATTTTTATAGTACTAAAATGTGTCTGATGTTTGAGAAGAATTTGACTTTTAGGTGTTTTTACATGTACATGACATATTTAAAAAATATTATTGAAAATAAAAAAAACCGAGTGCATACCAACATTTTTAAATTTTAAGTTAAAATATTCTCGGCTTTAAATATGAAAACAATCTTTATTTTTATTATTGTTGTTTTACTTACTACTTTTCGTTTTCGTTTATTTTAACTTAACTTCTTTTTATTTACTATATATACAGAGTGCAATTTTATAAAATTTGAAAATATAAATATTTAAATTATATTTCGATAATAATAAGATATTTAAAAAAAAAAAATCGAAAATAATAAGAATTTTGTAAAAAAAAATTCTCCCCGCTTTACTGGTATTCTATTTCAATTATAAGATAATATTATAATAAATTTTATGGCTATTTATAGTGTTATTAGCGAATTAATACTTAAAATATATATTTTTTAATTAATATAATAACTCCATCAAACTTGTAATGTAAAAGAACCTTTTTTTGACATGTTTACCTTTTATGTCATGCCTTCGTGAATCGAGTATAAAGATATAATAGATTTTGCTAGACCGCTCGCTCAGTCCCCAGTCAGTGATGTCAATTTTACTATGCAATTTAATTTAATTTCATCGTGAACTGACGCGCCACTCGTTAGGCTAACATGCATGTTTGTATTCTTTTAATTCGTTTTTAGTAACGTATAGTACTTTATAATGTAACTTTTTCCTCTATTGTAATTTTTTTTTACATCCCCCATATTGCAGGATAGAAACATGGAACCCAGTGTTAAGACACTCAAATTCACACACAAAAATTTTAGAGACATTGCGTTTTGAGTGGTAGAACTTAACTCAACCAGAACCTTACCAGAGTGATGTATATTTGAGAGAATATAACCCACAATGTTATTAGGCAATTTAAAACGAAAAATATAACACTGTTTCAATTTAATTAAATTTCAAGATCACCCCAATTCTATCTTCATTATTCACAAACCTATTGCCATAAGCAAACAGAATGGTTCAAATTTTCAACATCATTAATTCGTACCATTGTGTTGAATCTCGTATGAATCATCTCGTATTTGCCTAATAAAGGAGGGTATACGAATGTTATATCAAGGTTTACACATAGAGAGATAAAGGTTCCTTGGCCCTCATCCTCTTTGGATTACTATTCCTATTGTAATGGATGTATAGAATTGTGAAGATTATCGTGTGAACCTTTTTGATCTTTGGACATGAGATCTACATATTGCAAGATAGTAAATACTATTAACGGTAATAAAGAGGGAGACAGTGTCTGACTGTGAACGTAGTTGTCGGTTCGATCCACACTCGGGGGAATGATTAAACCAAATTTTATTCGTTGTGATAGTCACTTTTGAAAATTTGCGAAAAATCCGGGAACAAAGTGTCTTAGGACTAGGCCCCTTCTGTATACCTGGTACATATATGAAACAATGTTAAAAATAATAATAATTTTATACGTAGCAAGATTAAATGAATAAAATAATTACTTTTAAAATCTCTAAAGAACTAAGGACACGTTCACGTTCTCATAGACTATTTTAGCACATTGGAAGCTACTTATTTTTCAAAATTATTAGTCTTATAACAAATTTTTAATATTTATTTCTACCAATATCATGATTATTACAAATAATTCTCAATGACATATCCATAGACACACTGCACGTATAGGATTTGACGAAAAAAATTGGCTCAGTCCCATATATGGGACGACCGGGATTTTTTATTTCATTTATTTTCGTAAAACGGTTCACGGACTACAATTATTATCTAGCAACTTTGAACTGTGAAGTCTTAATAGTTTCGGAATAAAATACGGTCGTCTGGATTGACAGACACATTGACATGACTAATATATAATGATTCTGATTTCTGTCATACGGCTACGCCACAAATTTTAAGAAATCTTCTTTGAATCATATAAAGGAAAACAAATTATTTTCATATATACATACTGCTTCACGCTGTATCCCGCACACAGCAGAGTAGGCAGAGGGAACCTAGTGTTAAGACACTCCGTTCCTCACTTTCCGCCGAGTTCTGGAGGCATTGCGTGTTGAGTGATATAACTAAAGATAGTTCGAGTGACCTGAATGTTAAAAATCCATATTTCGGCAATATAAAAACAATATAAGCCGCGACCGACCGCAACCAGACATTTAATAAATATTCAACAGAGTATAATTAAAGTAGAGTACTTGATCGCGAATACGTACACGCTACGGCGACACGCCATACATTATTATAATTATTGCGAATATCATATAATTATGTATTTATATTTTATAAAATGTGGTCACTTTAGAGTAAAGTTTATCTTTTTATGTTTTTATTTATTTATTTTAGAGACAGCGTGCTAGGTGGAGGAACTTAACGCCGTAATTTGTTTAACAATAACATCGATATTTTTAAACCTTGCTTCGTCTTTCTATAATAGTCATTTTATGTATGAAGTTATTTTTTTAATTACTATGTAATTCAAAAATAACTTCAGAAGTCCGCGTAAGTTCTTCTATTTTGTTTTAATTTAATAATCTTTATAAATTTAAATGAAAACCTTATATCTTTTAAAGGAAAAAACGGCCTGGACACTAAATAATAAAGGTTGAGCTAACAAGAAGATAGTATACGAATAGTAAATTTGAAGCATTCATAATTAAGTTCCGCTTTATCTTCGTAAATTCAAAACGAAATATAAATAAATAGAGTTGCTTAATTGTACAAAACTACATTTCTTCGTCTTTGTCTTTTTGATATAATTGATTTTTTTTAGCTGCGCTCTACATTTCACATAGCTTCTTCGGACTTCAAAGAGAGCCGATTGCGTATTAAACGGCGGATCTCAACGCCGCGCTTTGTCATATCACCTCCGAGTGGGTAGCGAACCCAGAAATATCGTAGTTACCGTGTTAGGTGTTGGTCCACTGGACCACTACGGCAAATATGTTTAATAAACTCTTATGTGATATAAGACTGCAGTCACTTTTTGTCATTAAGATAAAATATCTAAAGCAAATGAAACGTAAACTACAAAAGGATTTGTGTAAAAAGATAAGACAGTAAAACGTTTCTTTTTTGTTGAATGGTGATTTGAGTCGACATCAAGTCGACATCGAGTGACTGTAAATGTTTATTTAATATTTTAAACATTTTTAAAGTGTTAATTCACACTTAGGAAAGAGAAATACTTATTTAGAAAACGTATAAAAATTTGAACGTAGCGGGACTCGAACCCGCGCCTCCTGGAAACCGACCTTGTCGGTTTTGTAAATAAATAAATGTTTTCTGTTTTCTAAATAAATGTTTATTTAATTAAGTAAAAAAATATTTTTTATTTCACACATTTGCGCATCATGAGAAAGGAGAGAAAAATTATATCTAATAATGCGGTTAGTAGTCGCCCGCGACTTCCTTTGTGTCAACTTTAACACGTAAAAAAATGAATTTATTTTTTTAATAAACATTGGCTCACAGTATTGACAATGATATTTTGTTGTGTTTTTTCAATTATTAATATTTAATGTTCTCTTGGTTCTTAGTAATCGATTTAGTAGTTGATATTTAATACAAGAGTTACGAGTTATATGAAACCAAATAAATATAAATATTAGAAGGTAATCGTGGTGCAGCGACACAGCGTCTAACTGTTGTGGGTTGGATTACTTGAACTTCGTACTGACGTCGAGGCAAAGCTCGGTGTTAAGTTACGCCACTCAACACACAATGCCTCAAAATGTTGCAAAATATGTGCGGAATGTCTAAATGTGAACGTAGATTTGCTCTACCTACCCTGCTATAAAATGAGACACAGGGTGAAAGAAAAAAACAATAAAATAATAAATAGATAGTAATAAAATGAATAATATTTTTTTATAGCATAACAAGATTTAAAATATTTTTTTTCAGATTTTTAGAATTAAAATCTTCTTTCTAATCTATTACATTCTGAATACATTTGTATAGAAAACAGTCTTAAAATCCAATATGAATAATAATAATCTCGTAATGTAAATTACACTTTGATGTACATTAGACATCACTGAAAGCGTGTTGCTCACACGCTGTAATTAATTACAGAGGACGCCACTTATTCATTAATTATTAAAGCAATGGAAGCTAGCGTACAAGACATAAAAATAAACATACCTAAGGTGAAACGTATTATTTTAAATAAAATAATTATCAAATTTACTTAAATGTCGCGTTTACAGTGTCTGTCAACGCGACAGTTGTGGGTTCGATTTCCACGAATGGGGGGAATGAATTATTTTCATTACCTCGCTCATGTGAAAAGTTTCAACACTAGATTCTTTCTGCGTACCCTGCTTCTTGCGGAATACGCGTGAAAGTACAAAAAATATATACGTACATAATTATGTATGTTATAAAATATTATTTTGTTTACTTATCGCTCAATTTTTGATAGAGTTCGCAGAAAACTCAACGCCGTACTTTATCTACCAAAATGAGATAATGAAAATATTTTTATACAATCCTTCCTCCGGGTGGGGCTCGAAGCCACAACCATCACGGTTACACAGGAAAACGCTGTTCCACCACGCCACGACGGCCTCAATAATTTTTCAACTGATTAAAATCTTCACCAAATTACCGACCAAAAGGAAAATTGTGTCTCGGAACAGGTACCCTTCTGTCGGAGAGTGTCGAACTAACTTTTACCAAATCTAATAAAAAGTTGTCTTAACGTAGACATTATTGACGAAGTTTTTACACCTAGTGAAGAAATATTAACAGCGGTAAATAACTTTGTTTATATTCTTTTTACATTAAAAAGTTCTCGACTTAAAGACTTTATTATCAGAGATTCTTATATCTTATTCCGGTGAAAGTTCATGTGGCAGACTCAAGTTATGGTGAATATCTTTAGAGATACTTTAAGTATATTATTCTTTTAAAAGAATACATCAATTGCTTAATGTTTTATTGGTTGTTTACTTATTATTAAATTATTAATAATAAAATTATTATTTTATGTTATTATAGTTTCGTATTAACATTTTGGTTAATATTATTTATGTCGGTGTATTACGGAGGTATTAGGTTTCGCCAAGTAATACTACTGCTCTAGAAAAAAATTCATACATTTTCAAGTGAAACGGATAGTAAATTCCATAGATGTAGATTTTTTTTTCAGCTTCAAGTTGTATCCCGCACATAGCAGAGTAAGCAGAGGGAACCTAGTGTTAAGACATTCCGTTTCCTTTTTTCTGCCGAATTTTCGAATCAGCGTATTGAGTGCCGGAACTCGGCGACGCGCGTTTCCCTAAGTAACAGCGAAACAATGAAAATGTTAATAAATAATTATATTATAAATATTGAAGTACCTACTTATTGAAATAAAATGAATTTAATTTTCAAATATATCCACTTGTACATTTATACTGACTATTTTTGTTCCTCTAGTGTAGCATTAAAGTCGTGTAAACATGTCAGTCAAGCAGTAAACACGGGGAAGCGGGAACATCACTATTAACTAAACGTCACAACATAATTCACTTTGAAAGATATCGTACGGTAACCATATAAATTTATTTTGGGTCGTCCCGAACTCATATAAGCACATACATTAACGTTTCTGACAGATTTACACCTGTGATATTGAGAATTTTAATGTGCCTGACTTATACTAGCTACCGTAAACCCATACTTTGTTTTTGGGTAAGGTTTTTAGTTATTGGGACAGTAAAAACATTGTATTTGTAACTCGCAATCATTTTTTGTGTGTGTATATGTTTTTGTGCATTTTTTTTAATTCTACAAATCTATCGCGATGTGAGGCTTACTGAGAATTTATGAGATTTCATTACTTTTCAAATTTTCAAGACTAATTGCTTTTTGGGTGGTGGTACCTAATTGCCTAAGAAGACAAGGATTTTATGTTGTTTATAGGAAACATTTATTCAAGAGAACATCTCGAATAAAAATTCAATCCACGATTGCAGCAGGACGTCCATTTGTCTTAAGCTTAACTTGTAAACTATAATCCGAAGTACTTAATATGTAGCTTAGTATGTAGGCAGTTGAATTTTTAATTTATCTTACTAGCGTATATACAGTGTCTAACGCTATCGACGGTTCAACGGTTGTCTATGAGGACCTCTACCGATTCATTTCATCCCCATGAAAGTTAGCCAATTTACAGTGGTTCAGCAGATATTTGACAATTTGCGATCTTTTTAAAAAAAATCGGATTCTTGAAGAAAATTGGCAAATACAGCCTGACTGTTGAGTCTGACCGACTAACACAAATTCTCAAATATCTGCCGAACCACTGAAAATCGGCTAACTTACATTTTTTTATGGAAAAAGACAAGGCAAACGAGGGTACGGGTCATCTCATCTCAGTCAGGTAACAGGTCGAATAGTTCCACCAGAACACTCCCCATGGTAAATGCAATAGAGAACGAACATCGAGTACACGTCTCTATGCAAAGCCAAAAAGTCAAGCCTTTCACAGATCATTGGGTCCCCAACTAACGTTCTACGTTGTTTCTACGTTGTACCCGTTGTACTGTTGACCCCCACTTTCTTTGAGTCCAACTTGGCCTTGCTTTCCATATGATTGCGATACTGGCAGTCGCTTGAAATGCTTAGGCCCAATGTACTGAAACTGGACGCGGCTATAAGGGGAATGTTTTAGAAGACTAGCGACAAGACAAATGGGTTTTTTTTTGTGGTAAACACTCAAACTTGTCTTTTTGAATTGAATTGAATTTGGGTTGAATTGAATCAGGTGCGTTTCACCCCATTTGGAAATAGCCCCGAGGGAAGCCTCAACTGAAGATACAAGTTTATTTTGACACTGGTCGATCTTTTGCCGAGAAAGACTTGCGCGGCTGGAGTAAACAGCAATGTAAGCTAGAATCTTCTAACATGTCATTGATATGCAGAAGAAACAGCGGAGGGGACAGCACGCAGCCTTGGGGGACACCAGCATTCACGGGCATGTGTTCTGAGCAAGAACTATCGACGACTTTGATGACCTTGGGGGTGAAATGGATAGGTACTGAGGTCCTCTACCCATGGACAACCGTTGATCCCGATCGCGTTACATCCTGTATAATGAAGTATAAAAAAATTAAAAAAAAACGACGATTCATGAAATAAAACCAAAATATCAAAATGAAACTAAAGAATCAAGATTGAAATACTTTCCCAAATTTTCTTATCCATTAATGTTTGTCATTACTACAATGACTAGGGCTTTCAGATAAAAAGTTGTGACCTCATTCTAACGGAACGACTGTCCTAAAATAGTGCTTTGACTATGATTAATTACTTCCGTTATGTCGTTTTAAATATATGAAGAAAATCAGTGTACCAATATTTTTCATCATTTCATGTGCAAAATCATACGTTTCATATGAATGAAAATAAGTTTTTTTCTAATTTTGACTTTACCAAAAGTATAAGTGCTATTCAATTTTACTCAAATATTTAAAACGTAAAAAATATTTAAAACTTTTTTTGAGAAAGAAAAAATTACACATTGCGGATCAATTTCATTCCCACATAAAAAATTCGCATATCCGGTTCAGCAAAGTATTAAGAATTATATTTTTCTAACCGTTTATTGAACAGGACACCCGTACCCGTCACAACTTCCGCGCATGCACATATTCCTCACCGACATTCTGCGATCACTGCGGGTCGCTCCTCTACGGGCTGATCCATCAAGGGCTCAAGTGTCAAGGTACAATGAGATCGCGCTGCAACAATACGCTACTGCTTACTGCAACTAACACGCTATTCTTCGATTTTATCTTCAACTTTATTTACAGCTTGGTGGTGGTTCACGCTTTTATCATCTTCTGACATCTAGTTTTCACAGGCTGCTGATATTTTCATCCTAATTTTTGTATACTGGCTCATTATATGTAGAATTAATCACATTCTGTTCTTGGAAAGGCCGCGTACGCCCCTCACAAATGGAACACGTGGACGTTTCTTGCCCCGACATTTTGTGATCATTGTGGTACAATGCTCCATGGTCTCGCGCACCAGGGATTTAAATGCGGAGGTATACTCTTGGGTATAAGAATGGGCCCTAGAGGAACTTATTTTCTCAAGTCACCCCCCTAGAAGCAGACAATACGGGATCTGCTCAGTCACGGTGTTGTAGTTGTCTGCATACTGCATAATATGTGAAAATAAAAAAATTATAACTTTGATTTAAATATTCATAAATCCATTTTTACTGGATGAGGAAATTCAACGAATATTAAAATTCAACCAATTTAAAGGTGAAATAGAAACGATCCCTGCACGATTCAATTGATGGATATCCGGATTGATCCTGTTTCAATATTGATTAAATTGGCCAACGCTGAGGCGATTGACTGATTTTAATAAAATGTAATATTCCTAACTGTTCTTCCATACAAATGGTGTTCTAGAAAGCATTCATTACTTGTGTGACACTTTATCGTATGCATGATCTATGCCCATTGTTGTCATGTTACGTAGAGCTCCGTATCAACTTTTAAATTTCCTCCTCATATATTTTGTTGTAAAAAGTAAACTAATATTGGCTTTATTTGAATATTTTTTTTAATAAAAATATTATGAATTATGTCATTTAAATATTATCTTGCATGATTTCCATTGGTGTTTTTACTTAAGTTATAAAATATAAGTAGACATGTTAATTTATTGTCGATATAAATTTTACGATTACTTTTTTACAATTTCATAAATATAATAAAGGTAAGTTGTATTTATTATATGATTTACATTTAATTTCCACACAAAAAAGACTTTTCATAACTTAAAAGCTAAATTTTGTTATTTTATAATATATAAAATACAGTCGGGCAAGAGCCAAACAGCGTGCAAATAATGAAAAACAAATTTATGCACAATCAGAAGTCAATTTCACGCGCTGGTGTCCTTTACTTTTTGAGTCAGCGTCCATTTTTCATATCGTGTTCGTTTTTTAAGTTGATATTTTTATATATGTTTATAATGATATAAAGTAAATTATCCAAAAAAAATGTTTATTGTTACACAATAAACATTTTTTTTACTTTTAGTGGAACGTAATTTTTCAATGGTGTGTTTTTGAAACAAAGACCATTTTTAGTTAATTGTACATAGCGTTTATTTGGTGCAATAATTACGTATTGTACATTTAGAAATATTGCAGGAGATGTAATCTAAGTTTCTAAATAGTCTTTCCGTATGCATATTATTCTTTACTCTTAAAAAAGTGGAATTATATCATTGTTCCACCAAATAAGCGGTACGTTTGCTTTTAATATATACATATTGAAAAACTGTCAAAACGGTTGCACTAATACAATTTTTCGTATAGCATGTGACATGAACGTGCACAAACGATGTGAGGAATCCGTACCGAATCTCTGCGGTTGCGACCACACCGAGCGACGCGGGCGCATACAACTATCCGTTTCTTGCCAAGGGAATAAACTTACTGTTGTTGGTATGTAAATTCATATATTTTTTTTGCTGTTACAGTGTAAGCGGAGGGAACCTAATGTTAAAATACGCCGTTCCCACTTTTCTTCCGAATTTCCAAGACATTTCGTGTTGAGTGGCGGAACTCAACGCACGTTTTGTCTTGTTACCAAAAAAATCTAATAATAATTAATTCCCCTTAATGAATATCGAACCCACAATCAGTGCATTTATAATCGCTAGCTGTTCCACTGCGTCACAATAGTCTCACATTATTAATAATTTTATATACCTTCATGCATAAGTCACTCTGATGAGTGACAGTACCATAGGTACATACATTTGTGTGAAAGTATTGTAAAACAAAAATGTTTTAAATATAAATATTTTTCTAATTAAGAATTGGAACTAATTATAAAAATATTTTATGTCACTCCAAGCACATTACGAGTATAAGCTATGTAAAAAAAAAGAATTTAGTGACAAATCATAATTATTGTTTTCTTTTCTTATATCATACTTATCTTTAATTAGAAAAAAAAAACATTTATCACTCGGAATTTATACAGACATAGTGTATAAATTCCGAGTGAAAACATTTATCACTCGGAATTTATACACTATGTGTGTATAAATTCCGAGTGATAAATGTTTTTTTTCTAATTAAAGATAAGAATGTTATAAGAAAAGAAAACAATAATTATGATTTGTCACTAAATTTCTTTTTTCATATAGCTTTAAGATATTAATTTGTAAAATTTACAGTGAAGCAAGGCCGAAATTTGATCCCAATGGACCCGAACGGCCTATCCGACCCATATTGTAAGCTCAAGCTGATTCCCGATTCGGACAACGTCAAGAAAAAAACTAAGACCATCCGCAGCTGTCTCAACCCCGAATGGAATGAGACGCTCGTTTTCGATCTGAAGCCAGAGGATAAAGATAGGAGACTTCTTATAGAGGTGAAAAATTTTAATATAATAGATTTAAAAAATAATAATAATAATTTAGCTGAATTTGCTCCGCGTCTTCTCCCGCGTTCAAAGTAACTGAGAGCTGTGTGATATAGGATGACATAGAATACGTTCTAAGTGCGGGAGGTAAGTCTGATCGCAGATACAGTGGGTTACATCGAAATGAGTAAAATGATGTAATATAGCCTTCTTCGATAAATAGATTATACAACAACACAAAAAAAATATTCCAATTCGAACCAGTTCCTGTGATCAGAGCGTTTAACCTTTTATACTCTTCAGTTTCTTCATATTTAGAAAATTATAACCTTTGTTATATTTATTTAAAATATTTTTTTAATAATTACTATATTTTTTAGAATTATTTATCTTAAAATATACCTATGTTATAATTCATTAATGCAAACCTATAACCAAAAGCTTCATGTGATATGTATATATAATTGTATATTTCTAAGATAATTTATAATAACTTTTTTGTAAATTATTACACGCATTTTAGATATGGGATTGGGACAGAACATCTCGTAACGATTTCATGGGATCCCTCTCTTTCGGTATATCAGAAGTCATGAAGTCGCCTGCCGATGGCTGGTTCAAACTCCTCACTCAAGAAGAGGGCGATTATTATAACGTGCCGGTACCAGAAGAAGGTGCCGACTTGGCGCAACTAAAGAATCAGATGAAAGCAACTAATCTTGGTGCCAAACGTCCCCCGCCACCGCCTGATAGGGAAGTGCCTCATAATATGGCCGCCGCTGATGTGATCAGGGCATCCGATTTCAACTTTATCATGGTGCTCGGTAAAGGATCTTTTGGAAAGGTATTTTTGAAATTAAAAAAATAAATTTGTCTCTTATAAAGTTGTATATTTCGGTCGGGTCTGAATAAGTAGATAAATTGGCGTATTATGAGCGATTTCAGAATCATTAAATAATGTACTTTTAATTAATTTTGTATTACGCATAATAACTTCGAATGCACTGTTAAAATTTGCTAGCAAATTGTAATATAAATAACTAAAAATATCGTGAAGTACCTTATATTTACATGTCCAAATTTTTCGACATAAAAGAATATTATATTAAAGAATTTATACAATCCAAATTCAATTAGTACAGTCAACCAAGACCTATTGTTGCAAATATATTTCTTAATATTATAACGAAAGATAAACTATAGAATATAAATAATGTAAAATATATACCCAATGGTTGGGGGTCCGATTTCTATTCGGGGTAACGAGTACATTTAAATTATTTTCATATCTTCGCTCTGGTAGACAAAGCGCGGCGTTCGAGTTCCACCACTCAACATGCAAAGTCTCATCATATTCGGGCGGAATACCGGAAACGGAGTGTCTTAACACTAAATTTCCTTAGTCTACCCATAAGTAAACATATTTTGAAAAATCGTGAAGATGCTATAAAAATACCTTTGAGATAAAGATAGAGCAATACAGTTATAAATTATGAACCTAGGTAATGCTGGCAGAGCGACGTGGCACAGACGAGCTCTACGCTATAAAGATATTGAAAAAGGACATTATAATTCAAGACGACGACGTAGAATGTACAATGGTGGAGAAACGTGTGCTCGCGCTGAGCAGCAAGCCGCCTTTCTTAGTGCAATTGCATTCTTGTTTCCAGACTATGGTTAGTTTTACAATTTAATAATTTTGTATTTTTATATTGAATTTTGATATGTATAATGTATATACAGGGTGTAAGTCGAACGACGGATCAACGGTTGTGTAGGGGTAGAGGACCTCAGTACTTATCCATACCACCCCTATGTATGTCCAGTAATTTTCAGTGGTTCCGCAGATATTTAATATTTTGCGCTTTTTGGAAAAACTCAGATTTTTTGAGAGAATTGAATTGTATTGGATTGGAATAGGTTAACTAAGTGCTGGACCCGTGTCCGTTGCTTGCCCCAATAAAGCAAAAAACCTTTCGTTTTATACGATATATTAAAACTACCGCTCTAAGAATCTTGGAAATAGTATAGAAACAAAAATAGTTTTTAGTTGCAATATTTTTATCAATATACATTTTTTTAGACGTATGTATGTATATGTTTAAATTTTTTGGCATTAAAATTTCTATTTGCCAAATGGCTGGACTTGACAGGTTTTTGACATACATATGTCGTTAAACTTGTCAGAATTGTGATAGTAACATAGACAATATAAATACATTTTTAAAATGCTGCCCACAAATAAAAATTAAGCAGCCGTGTTTATTGTTTTACAATAAATAACTAGTTTACTTATAATATAATTAAGTTATAGGTCACTCCATTGTTTATATTCACTGTGGTTAACGCTTACATAGTATAAGTAGATGGAATAATATGTTCGATTAAACATTGTTGTGTACGGTAATCTTATTTCATAAATATTTATATTCATTTGTTATTTATTTTTATGTAATTTGCGGCGTCAAGCTAAAAGAATAATAATAATAATAATGCTTCGTATTATAATTATTAGAAGTATACTTCCCAACAATAATAATTCGCATTCGCATAAATAACATGTTATGTGTATTAAATATTTTCTATTTTATTAAAAAGCTATTTACTACTTAAATAAATTTAGTAACAGCTAAAAGTTGTACCTTTTATAATATAACTTCTTATTTATTTCACCATAAACAAAAAAAACCGTACAAGTTCAGCAAACATTTCTACCAAACCGAAGTTTATTTGTCTCTAAGTTCGCTAATGTCGAGATATACGAAAGTTTTTTAGTTAAAGTATTTTTTACTTACCAACTTAACCTTCACTTAAGCCAATTTGAAAGTTTCTAAAAGTTAATCAGTTTGTGGAAAATAAAAATCTTAAAAGATTTACGTGACGTCACGTCACGATTTACGTCACGTCACGATTTACGTCGTCTTAAAATTTTCCTTATATTTATGTTTTGTATGTTGTTTGTTCATTTTGTTTATTTCTATTTTTTATAATATAAAGGACACTGTACCGTTTTATATAATAGTATTCAAATAACCATATAGTTCAAAATCATTTAGCCTAATTTTAGGCCATTATTGGATCTGTTGCAAGTCAATATTCTTGTTGTTTCCCAATATTTTTATTGTGTCTATATTTTTTACTAGATAGGGACGTGTTATCTACCATCAGAAAATATCTAATGGAATAATGTGTTAATTTTTACTAATATTTATAGTATTTTTTCTAGAAAACGTATAAAAAATTTTAAAACCTTCTTTTTATATTCTATTTTTCTTTCCTATTATAAGTGTGGAATAACACTTTAAAATTATAAAATAAAATTAATACTGTCTGCAGGATCGATTGTACTTCGTGATGGAGTACGTCAACGGTGGAGATCTAATGTTCCAAATCCAACAGTGTGGCAAATTCAAGGAACCTGTAGCTGTGTAAGTTAGTTATATTTTTCTTATATAATTATGTTTACTTTGAAGCCATCGTGGCCCATCGGCACAGCGCCTGATTGTAACTGCGATGGTCAAGGGTTTGATTCCCAATAGAGGGAATGAATTATTTTCATTACCTCGTTCTGTTAAGAAGAAAAGGCGTTTATTTCCGCCACTCAACATTCTCATACAATGTCTCGAAAATCGAGTGGTCGGCCAACCCTGCTATATGTGGGGTACAGCGTGAAGCTACATGCAGACGAGTAGGTACATACTTAAGTTCCAAATCTTTCTTTATACAAAATTAGTTGTTATAAAACTAATATTTATGATATCAAATTATTTATTAGAAACAAACTTTATTTTTAATTAATAATCAATAATTTAAAAGCCTCGTTTACGTATAAAAACCTATTTATTTACAGTTTCTACGCAGCCGAAATAGCCATAGGCTTATTCTTTCTGCATTCCCGCGGAATAATCTATCGCGATTTAAAACTAGACAACGTTCTCTTAGACCAAGATGGCCATATTAAAATCGCCGATTTCGGAATGTGCAAAGAGGGAATCACGGGTGACAAAACTACAAAGACCTTCTGTGGCACACCAGATTATATTGCTCCAGAGATCATTTTATACCAGCCCTATGGAAAGTCGGTCGATTGGTGGGCATATGGTGTGCTTTTATACGAAATGCTGGTAGGTCAACCGCCTTTTGATGGTGAAGATGAAGAAGAGTTGTTTGCTGCTATTACTGATAATAGCGTGTCTTATCCGAAAACTCTTAGCAAGGTAAAATATTTTCTTTTTTAAAGTTTTAAGTCGTTTGTTCATTATGTCTATATATTAATACGTAAAGCAAAACTTATGAAATATATATGCATTTCTATACAGGAAAAAAAGAATTGTCTTTGTAAGGGTCACCCTAACGTGTGCTTAAAATAGATTTTATAATAAATAGATATTGTTTACAAAGTTATTATAAGTTTGAGCGTAACTATTTCTTGAAGTTTAAACATAAATTAATAGTTTCCCTATAGAGCTGACATAATGTTGGTAAAACTTTGTATATTATTTAAAATTAACATGTTGTTGACTAATGATGTCGGTTGAAAATATGTAGTTATCTTTTGCTGATACTTGAACTAAAATATATACTGGTAAATTTTAATTGGATGGAACTAAAACTGTCTTCTGCATCCGGTTCTTGTTTCAACAGCTAAGCGATAACCTCTTAAGATGTTGGTCGCGACTTTTCGCTATTTAAGCGTTAATTGTAACCACTATCGGGACAATGTTAGTCGCGTTGACATCCCACATGGCGGTAATCTCATGGGCTAGGTCCAAATATTTAGATAAATTTTCTTTTTCGGCCTTCTCGAGATTGTCATCATGGGATAGTAATGTCAACAATCACTGTGCGGCGCGCCACTCGGTCTACTAGTGCTATATCAGGTCTATTCGCAACAATATACTTGTCATTAATAATAGACCGATCCCAGTAGAGTAAAGAACAGCTATTTTCAAGAACAGACGTGGGATTGTACCTATAGTAAGACAAAAGAAAGCAAGTTGCTGTTGTATTGTTTTGGCTACTTGATTGTGGGACTCCCCAGGTCGATAAAACGGTCAATGTTGGTTCAAGCTTCTGAAACATAGACAGTAACCTTTAACGATACTCAGTGAGGGTAGTTCCTACCTCTTGCCCTAT
Organism: Heliconius hermathena; assembly: GCA_013403705.1. NCBI lineage: Eukaryota > Metazoa > Arthropoda > Insecta > Lepidoptera > Nymphalidae > Heliconius > Heliconius hermathena. Next base: position 205,376 of record JAAIXJ010000320.1, on the reverse strand, counting down.
AGTACGCCTGTAATACGCACGATACTCTCATTGAATTGCTGAGACTATCGCATTTTACCACCGGTAGGGGGAGGCTTGTTGAGAATCTTCAAAACTCTTGGTTCCAAGCCCTCCGATGGTGGGATGTCGGCGCGCCGGCGTGCTCTTAAAGCCTGAGTCTGATATTCCTGCCTCCGAACCCGCAGTCGGATTCACAGTGAGATCCTCCGACGACGGCGGCTGTAGATTCGATGAGCAATATCTCTGTCCATAATATTGGGAGTGCATTTGTCCTCCTGGCATCCGTCTCTCCTTTCTTTATAGTTGGCACTTCCGCCATCTTTTACCAATTTTTTTTCTAACTTTATTGGTCCATAGCATATTACTTTCTATTTTGTTATGGTATATATTATTTTAAAATTATTTAATTATTTTATATATCAGAGAAAAAAAATTGTCATTTTTGTTTGACGGTTGGTAGGGTTATTATTTTAATAATTTCTACGTAATCCACTGAATCAGCGCCCTGAGTTACTTTAGCTTGCCAATGTACACAACTCTTAGTTATTTGCATTTGTCCGAGGGGACGAATAGGAAATAGCTAGTCTATGTAGATAAATAGGGGGAATATATTTTTTCCTTCCAGATAATATTAATAAAACAGACGTAAATTACTAATACCTAAAATAGGTATTAGTAATTTACGTTTACCATATATGTATGTGTACTTGGTCATTAGATAAACAGATCATCTCTTAAATCGATTTTTTAAATAATATTTTTACAGTTTTTGGATTCCGGATTTTTTAAGGAAAAAAGAAACCCTTATAAGATCACATTGTTGTCCGTCTGTCTGTCAAAAGGTTTTATCTCAGGAACGCTTGAAAATATAGAGTTGGCATTCAAACTATATATAATGATCTACGGTCTCGGATTTCCTGACAAAATCGTATTTCTACATTAACTTATTAAATTATTAAAAGATAAGGTCGTTCATTTCGAAAAAAATGCGTATTTCGACACTATAAAGGGAATCAAAATTAATTAGAGTACTTCCGGTTGACTTAGACTTTATGAAATTTGGCAGCTAGCATCTAAAAACAGTTCTACTTCAGGGAAAAATCCTAAAAAAAAAATACCTTAAAAGGACAGCAAAATTTGATATTAAAGCCGGTAGTTCAAGTGAAGTATCAGGTGACAGGGCTCTGGCGAAGCTAAGCTTGAATTTCAGGAAAAGCGCGGAACCTGCAATTTTTGTATAGAACCCTCAGTGGGAGAGCCTGACTTGCGCTTGTCCGGTTTTTTTTTTTATTAACTATGTTATAATGTTCTATCAATCACCATTGTCCATGTATTGCATTAAGTAAATTTTTAATGGAGGCGAGGTGAAGAAGAGCAGACAGTTCTTACGATTCTAAACAAGAGATTTGATTTTTTTTATAATTATGAATTTGGACTAGAAAATTAAAAAACACATGTTTGTCAAAATTAATCTAATAAATCTTATGTAACAAATAATTGTATGGCGCCAAATATACAATATTGAGAACTATTTGATACATTCGTTAAGTATTAGGTTGAAAAATGTATATTTTCATTACTTCTATAGGAAGCTAAGGACGCGTGCAAGGCTTACCTAACTAAAAACCCGCAAAAGCGTCTCGGCTGCGGCATGCGCGGGGAGGAGGATGTGCGCACTCATCCCTTCTTCCGTCGCATCGACTGGGCGAGAGTGGAAGCGAGGGAAATACAGCCACCTTTCAAGCCTAAGATTGTAAGTTACTTTGGCTGGATATTAGATTTTTTTAGTTTGCTTAATCATAATGTCAAGTTACTCCATTTTGCACGCACCGCATAATTTGCGAGACATGCATGTTGAATTTCGGATCTCACCGTTTTTTTTCAACTTCACGCTGTATCAAAGTCGTATTTCTACATTAACTTATTAAATTATTAAAAGATAAGGCCGTTTATTTCGAAAAAACGCGTATTTCGACACTATAAAGGGAATCAAAATTAATTAGAGTACTTCCGGTTGACTTAGACTTTATGAAATTTGGCAGCTAGCATCTAAAGCCAGTTCTACTCACAAATCCCAGAATAGACAGAGGAGGACCTAAGTGCTAAGACACTCCGTTCCCCGAATTTTCGAGGCGTATGGCGTGGAGTGGCGGATCTCAACGCCGCGCTTTGCCTTATTTCCTCGATTTCACACGTTTGTGCGTCACGACTGACCTCAGTTTTATTTCCTCTCCTTCTATCCTTTGCCTATACTACAATGCAGAAAAAGCTTGAAGCTACCTCTTTGTTATATAGATAAGATTTAATATTTATTCCACAAACCTTGTATGGCTATCTTTTACAAATTCCAGAAACATCGCAAAGACGTGTCCAACTTTGACAAGCAATTCACTCAAGAGAAGACGGAACTGACGCCAACAGACAAGCTGTTTATGATGAACCTCGACCAGACCGAGTTTATGGGATTCTCGTTCTTGAATCCAGAGTATGTGCAACATGTTTGAACTGAGGGTAAGATAATTTTAATATATATATTAAAGAAATATTTTAATTAGCAAGAGCCACATTAGAAGTTCATTTTTTTATATTTTTATTTTAGAGGATATTAGTCTATTAACAAACTAACTTAATTTAATACCTTAACATCATGATTATATAATATAAAGTTGTATAAATGAAAATGGGTTATACTAAATATATAAAAAATATATATTAATACACAAGGTAATGTTTAAAAATATCGTCGAAAGTCAATTTATATAATATTTTGTTTATTTTAGAAGATCTTTCTGCACTGAAACTCGGCGCTGTCTTCGCGGTGACTTCTGATACTTCATTTCTCTGTCACTCTTACGATGAAATCGCATTGCTGTCTAGCTCATCGTTCCTTCCTTTCAGATCCGAACTTGGTCCTTCGAAGGTGAACTTTGTTTATTCCACTTAAAGAATTTGGAAGATCATTATTTGCTCATTGTTCTTGTAGTTTTATATTAATTTAATCGTGAGTATTACTTCAGTATTGATTTTCCATCCATTGCGACATGACTCTACAGTTGTGTTTTTATGCAATAATATCAGTTACTTCAACGAATTATTTGAAGCAATACTAAATATTTAAATAGTCATTAACAATATCTAGCTCTCTATGTTTTTAGTCTGTATTTATTTTAAGTTGTACCATAATATACATTATCTGTTTCAACGGATAACACAAAATTCATAGATATAACTTCCATTGTGACTATATCGTGTAACAGAATAAAAATAATATGTTAAAATGATTCTTTAAATAAAAAGGAACAGCTTTTGTGGAAATTTTATGAATTTCGTGATCTTGGGGCCACTTGGTAATAGTGAGTGTTGTAGCTATATACAACTGGTAATACCTAAACAAAGTATTTAAGCTAATTTAGACTTTGTTTTATCAAAATAAGGTTTAAATTATTTTGTACTTTGTTTTAAACTTGTGCGACTGGCTCGATATAATTTTGTCATTCACATATCAGTGTTTTTAACTAGATTATTGTATGTGTCGTGTGGATGGCCCTTAATATTTAAGTGTTAGTCATTCATTTTAAGTTTTTTTTGGGCCTACGAGGTCTAATAAAAAAAAATTATAAATAAAAATATCTACATTTTCTCTAATGAAACTCGATTAGAAGAATCTCTATGGAAATTCATTTGTTTAGAATATTAATTTTTTAACGATATTAGTTTGTATTTGTAATTGCATAATTTTTATTTGCATACAGCTGTATGAAGTTTTTCATTACGTTTTCATTGTCTGTTAAATTGATATTAAGTTTGTTGTGTTTATGCATTTAATTAATTATCTGTGGTTACGTTGTGTAACATGTGGGTGTGTTTGTGTGAGCAATGTATGTTGATGTGAATATGTTTATGTATGTATGTGTGTGCGTGTTCTTTCTTTAAACGTTACGGTTATTGGACGATAATTACATACTTCTTGTTTATTTTTTATACTGTCTTCTTTATATCTGTGCTTAAGTTTCTTTAGTTAAATTGATTTTTTCAATCGTCGCAATAACCGTAAATGTCAGCGATCAGCTGTAATAATCATGTAACTAAATAGCCTTACTAACTTTATTTATAATATATTAACTAAAAATGCATATAAAATCGTGTACTCTTGCTAGATATAAAATTGTGAATTTAAATGAAATGAAAAAGCAGTTGATTCTAAATTGAAAGTAATAAAATGACATTTTAGATGTTTATTTTTAAATATAAGTATATAGTTTCTGTATGCTTTTAAGAAAATTATGCGTAATTTAACTTAGCTGTGTAATTTTTTTAGTAGCAAAATTGTCTGAGCCGTTATTGATACGGCAATGAATTTCTTCAAACTGTATTATAGATAAATTAATTTTCTTTTTAGACTTAATATTAAATAGGAATAACATGCTGGCTCATTTTATTAACATTTGCATCATATAAAACAAGATTATTTATTGCGATAATAACAAAATAATTATTGTTTTTAATTAGTATTGTATTACAATTTAAAAAAAAACTATAGTACTGTGTATTTTAATTATTATTATTTTTTCAATGAGTCGGCATTAAGTAATAATCAGCTGGAGAGGGAGTCAAGTAGTGCGCATACGCGCCTTCCCAAAGTCCGTAGGGTTGTATTACTAGCATATGTGTAAACTTACCCTTATAAAATTAATTTATGTAATATTTAATCTGTCATTGTTGTCCTGACATTGAAATAAAAATCATAAGTCACGTTTAAATAAGTGATAGGAAATAGTGAGAATATTTTTGTAAACGAGTTTATACATATGTTTAAAATGCAATCCTCTCCATCCCCACCACCCCTATATTGTTAAAAACACTTTTAAAAAATATATTATTTTAAAAAATACATTGCATGCATATTACCATATTAAAATTATCAATATAAATATATTTAATCTCAGCTTTGAAGTTTTAGATTGAAATTAAAAGATCTAAATCGCGGAAACGATTTCAATTTAATCATATATTATTAAAAGTGTTTTATAATATTATAATAAAATACCCAGCAACACTAGCTTGAATAGTATAGTATGAATAATGTTTGTCACTAACTAAACTATTGCGACACTACTGTTTATTTATTTTAATATAAATAAATACATACATTCTATAAAATTTTATATATAGCTTAAACATAAACATGGCGCAGGAGCTATATAATATTATACGCGACCAAATATATCGAGCTTATTCTGGTAATAAGTGACAAAATATATACAAAGTAAAGTTAACATTTGTTTATTCATTCAACTGGATTTTATGTATAATATGTTTATAAACATGTGTATTTTTTAAAATTCTATATGATAATAAAACCTCAAACTTTTTAGTCATTATAATTCCATAGATAAAAAATTGGCGAATTTAATTTTTTTTTCACACACGACAACCGATTAATGTATTATTTATATAACGTAATATATTACTCTGTTTCCTACGTTCTATTATTATTGTAGAAATAAAAAGTTATAATAATTTAAAACTAGATATCAAGAAACATAATGAAATCAATATTAACATTTTTAAAAATGTGTATTTATACATAAATCCACTCTCGATTCATATCTCAACATCAAACACCAAGTAACAAAATCGCATAAAATATAGCTTCTGCGTTGATTTTCACTTTTCATATTAAAGTAGTAACTGACTCATTATACATGAGGTATGGCGTACGCCACTGTATTCTGAACACCAATTCTAATAGTTTTATAAAGGTAATGTTAGTTAGTAGAAACACTGAGGAATAGATAGATCGGATTTTGTAAAAGTAGTTATATTTATCTAATCTATCAAAAGAAAAATCTTTTTTGTTTTTCTAAATAAGTATCAATAATATTATAATTTGTTTTTCTTTATATTTTATTATTCATCCATCTGTCTATACTCAGTGTGTAGTCGTTTAAATTTTATTCATCAGATATATGGTAGTGTTGCTAGCTTACGCCTTTACATCCACTTCGCTCTGACTTGGTCAGTATAGATATAGAAAGTTTAAAAAACTTATAGCTTATTTATAACCATTATTACTAAGATCTCATTTGTATATAACGTAACTATGACGTTGCTAATTTAAAAATATAAGCTTTTCTATAACATTCATCACTTGTTCAAACGCTTCTTAGCTTCCAGCATAACTATATCTCATTAGAGGTTATGTAACTTATCAAAAAATCAGTTCAAAAAGCGAAAGGTATCTTTGTAATTTTAATGTTGCCAGTTTTTTATTTTATGGTATATTGTTGCCAATATTAATTGTGAATTTGGTAGTTTATATTATATGTTTAGATTTAAACGTATCCGAGTACTGATATTAAATTGCGTAGTTTAGTAATAGTTTGCTCTTCCTTTACAAATTTCAGAAATGCTAACTTCCATAATGTTCAAAATGTTTAAAATTGAACATTTAGATTTCCGATGAGTGGTCGCAGAATAGGCCTAAATCCTTTAGAGTAAGCCCGTAGTTATTACAGGTTTTAGTATACTCTTTAATAGTTAACGTATTAATGGTGTCGTTTTCGCAGTTCGCACTTCGTCGCCTGTGCCAAAAGTGTATATACATTTTTCCTTATGTAATACGATTTAGGGGATCCAGTTTAATTGAAACCACGTTTTGCTGTTGTTTATATCATATTATTAGACAAGATTACATATTATATGAAATAGACTTTTACATAGTATTTTATTTTATATTATACAGCCAAAATTTTGTTACCTTTATAGAAATGTTTTTTTTTTACTTCTATGTTAAAGCAACAGGTTTTGAGGTTTATAGATTATAAGCATCAGCAAAACACCATTTACAATTTGTCTCACCTTTTTGAATGTTTAATATTATTGCACTTTTTTTAAAGTTTTACTAAGTAAATCCAAGGCTTGTAAGTTGTTCTTCTACTAATAGAATGTTTTAACCTCAAATATATTCTTCCACTTTGATAAACTTTACTCATATATTACATTATAAAGTTGTAAAATCGAAAATTAAATTTTGAGATATCTTGGATGAGTTAATTGGATTTGGATATTTATTGAAAATAATATATTTTCCTTAAACTTATTAATTTTTTTCCCAAAGTTGTTAGTTCATACGATTTTAGGCAATGCACATAAATATGTGAAATACTAAAAATATATGTATTAAACCACCAATAATATAATAATAAAATCACACAAAATTAGAATATCTCAAAACTACTTGCGGGAAATATATATATACATATATATATATTACTTATTATAAAGTAATATAATCTTAGATTTTGATTTGTATCAACATTCAAATTCTTGAAAATAGCGAATGGTAAATAAATATCCACTTTCGTAAATTTTATGTTAATACTCACAATTCTTTTAGACACTGATACTAATATAATAGTAGGGGAGCCCATGATGTAAATCGAGATTTATTGGAGCGTCATAGAGACATATTTGCGCATCTTAGATGATAAAAAGAAAATATGTTATTTAATATATATCTTTTAATCGGTGAGGTAAGCGGCTATAGATTTGAAAATATAAAAAAAAACTGTTGCATGGACATACTCGAGCACGTCAGATATTGATACTATCCATATCCTATGTATTCTTAAAAATGTAAATATGTTATTCTGATTGTTTCCATGATGGATGTGGTGGTACGTAAGGGTTAAAAATAAAGAAGCGCTGATCGAACGCGATAATAATCAATTAAGATGTGACGCAAAATCGCAGCCACTGTTTGAATATGCAAAAACAATTTCTTTATTTTTAAATACTCAAGCTCGGCAAATTAAAATATACATGGTTTATCTCCATGCACGAGACGTGCTTTCTCATAATATGACGATTATCTAACGGGACTTGCCTAATATGAGATTTTTTTTTAATCATTGATCGTAATCTATTAAAAAATTCAAGAAATCGCATGTAAATAAAAAAATAAGTTTGAAGTATCTAACTTGTATTTATAAGATTTTTTTTAGTATTTTTTAAAATTATCATTTTCATCGATGAATGAGAGAGTACAGATAGAAAAAGAGTGAGACAGGAATAGAAACACGGAGAGAGAAATATAGGCAACTGGTAGCTTCATTAAAGTTCATCGATCAATTTTTATTATTCTGCTTGTGGAATTCGCTAGATTAATTATTTTTCTTCCTTAAATTATTCCCTTTAAAATAAAAAAATAACCACGCTCGAGAATGGTGAGATAACGGTTTTTTACAACTTTGTAGCCCTCCCCCTTCTTTACGTCGCTCTCAAATTGTCAGATAAGTGGAATATACATTATTTAGCATGTAACTAACTCTACCTTAATCTGACGCGCTCAAGAATTTCAGATGGTCAATTTTTTTACTAATTTGATCCTTTATCCCAAATGGGCGGCCATATATATGGAACTTATATTTGGTAGAAGTACTTGACCGAGTACAGGATATCCCCCAGTATATAAATCTGCCGTGCTTTAGTAAACCCCGAAATTCCACCTTCGGCTCCCCTACCATAAGTGAAAATTTATTATGTTTTTATTTATTGTTATTTATTAGATATGGCAATTTAACACTAATATATTTTATTGTATAAAACAGTTAAATACGTCATATAGTTTATACATTATAACTTGATATTCTTAAAAACAAATAGAAGTATATAAAGTTATTGCTGTTTAATATTGTTTTTAGCTATAATTTTTTAATTATTTTTATATTCACTATAAAAATGTACGTGACATTTGTCGCATTAAATTTGCTCACTAAATCATTCTCATTTTTAGTTTTTTTTTAATTACAAATTTTGCTGCAATTGATTTGTTATTAAATTAATCACGATAAAAATGTTATTTTACATATTATATGATGTTGACATCCGGGAGATAAAAAAAATTTGAAATTCTTTTAAGTTTTATATTGAAAATCAATAACTTTATAATTTATATTATTAAACATTATCGACAGTTTTTATATAATAATAATCTCAATATGTAAGAGTATATGTAATAAACATAAATTTACCTTAAATATAAGAATACGCCCCATAATCTGTCGCTTATTAAATTAAGCAATTAATTTCTCATTATTATAACTATTAACTATCTCTGTGATATGATCATCCTTTCACGTTGACGTAAAATAGTTTCGCCGCTCGCGTCATTTGTAATGTCAGTTTAGACTAACTGAAATTGACAGATTAAAATAGATTTTATCATGTGCCAAAAAGGTTTTGTTTTTGTATATTTTTAAACACAACTTTGTATTTTTTTTAAATTATTTTTCTGGTTTTGAATAGGACTGGTTTTAGAAAAGTAGTCGCGAAACTTTTATACGTCATTCCAACTTAAATTTTTCAAAGTGCACATATATTTGCGTTATATTATACCGTCGTCGTCACTCACTTTTTAAATGTATTATCAAATTTGAAATTTTAAACTTATTTATAAAGCTGTCTGTGGAAATTTTGACTTTAGTACGAAAATTTCCACAAATGGCTTGTTTTGAGATTTTATTGCATATACCTATTATTAATAGTGTAGTAACAGAACTTTGATTCGTAGTTATATTTGCCATTTTAAAATGTAAAATTGTCACTTTCGATTTCGAGGTGTGTATAAGTGGGGAGTTTTTAACTCATTTGGTCCATTGGACCTTGGAATACGTGGTTTTCTCAAATGTGATCGTGTATTGTACCTACTCAATAATATAAATTTCTAATCCATTAGACTCAAGTGTTTTATTTAAACTATTACTATCCCTTTTAGACAATGCATATAGTTTTTTTTTATTTATTTAAAGTTGTGTTGGTTGGTATCATAATTTTATATTCTTCTCGCCTCTCATTACTTGACTAAGCATTTGGTTGCATAGCGCTGCATAAGGATTCAATTCAATGACCTAAAAAAAGCAAAAAAAATAAGCTGATTATTTTTAAAATAATATAGAACATAATATGTATGTACAAAAACAATTATAAATAACAATAATCTATTTTCGGAGATTCGAATCTACTTAATTCAAATCATAAGAAAATAATACAATTGAAATATAAAATCTGTAAATTATATAAAAAATAATTTGTATTTTTCATAATTGAGTTTTACTAAAAATTACGGATTGCACCATATTATGTAAAGATATACCTGTTTTTTAGCAAAACTGCTTCCAAGCTTAGCAGCCTCTTGGAAGTTTGAGCGTGCGCTGTCATCGTCACCTAGTTTTCGTAAAAGCACGCCACGTTGACAATACGCTTGGGCCCTGGCGCGGGTCTTCCTACCCTCTGTCAGTTGTAAAACTCGAGACAAATCTTGCATTGCATCTATAAATACAACATTTATAATACAATAAAAATGTTTAATAAATTTTAGTGCATATAGAATAAACATTTAAATAAATGACTGTAAACGTGACCTTTGTGGGTTCAATTCCCACTCGAATATTCCCATTCTGGTAACAAGACAAAACGCGGTGTTGAGCTACTGCAATCAACACGAAAATAGGGAGTTAACTCCTTTCAAAGAAGAATTTTCTCAAATATTACGCATTGACCATAGTTCAAGGTCCAGAAGGTACAAAATTTACTTCTTCTGAGGTGATGAGATTCTGGTTACGACATACAAAAACTGGATTACTATCGATATAAGAAATATAACCAATTTATCTTGTAATACTTCTTAGGAACGATTGGCTATACTAAACTTTAAAGCCTAAACTAAACTTCAATGTTGCTTGTTTTCTATAATGTATAAATTATAATGTTCTTGCTAAGAAGCAATAAGTAGTAGGTATGGAATCTGGATGTGTTTTGCTTGAAGAGCAAAAACTCTGAAATAATGAACTACTTACTCAAGAATAACTAAACTTTATTTATTAATTAAATATTTTAGGATTCTGGTCCGCAAAATCGGTGTATAAATATTTATAATATGTCGTTTAAAAAATAAAGAAAACAAATTATAAATTAAATCTCTATTCTGTATTAGTAGCAGACGTATTATTTTTTTTAATTTATATTTCCAGTTCTTCACTCTGGTGTCGAAGTAAAACCGCAGCGTTGAGTTCCGCCACTTAACACACGATGCCTCCAGAAATCGGTGGAAATTAGGGAATGGAGTGTCTTAACACTAGTTCCCTCTGCCGACCCTGTTGTGTGCGGGATACAGCGTGAAGCTGACATTAATAAAAAACGGATTGCATTACAATTACTATAGTTTATTAATAATATAACTATTTAGGTATATTTTAAAGAAAATTCTTGATAATTACCATCATCCCTCTTCATAAGCCTGTACAACTGAGCTCTATCGTTGTACGCGGAAGCTCGTTCCGGTGCCGCGGCAATGCCTTTATTTAGTAACACTAAAGCCTCTTCTAAGTTTCCAGCTTCCGCCACTTGGACGCCTTGGAGACATAAAGATTTAGATTCTTTCTCTGCATCGGTAACATCTTCTGTGAAATTAAAGTATATATTATTGGTGTCACTTCTTAGAACCTGTCTAGTTTATTTAGTGGATTTTGAACGTTGAATATTCTTATACTCTTCATTTTTATAACCAAGCTGCGACGAGACGAGTATTATAAATGAAAGCAAAGCATCTTCATACTTTTCCCACATAGCCATCAGGATAGAAAGATGTAACCTAGTCTAAAGACACTCTGTTCTCCACTCTCAACACGATGAAAATAAAGCCGCAACTCAACGTTGCGCTTTGCCTACACGAGCGAGAAATTAAATTAATTTAAAATATAATTACTCCCCCGAGTAGGGATCGAACCCACAGCCAACGCGTTTTCAGTCTAAAACTATTCAGCTGCATCACGACCCCCTTTATGACAGTACCTATAACATAAGTGACAAAATACTATGTTCAGCTCATAGCTCAACTACTTGATAAATCAAGCCATTATGATATAGACTTTGGTAAAGAATTATTTTATGTAGGGTAGGTAGAGGAAACGTAGTGTTAAGACACTCCGTTCCCCATTTTCCGCTGAATTCTAAAGGCATTGCGCGTTGAGTGTCGGAATTCAACGCCACTTTTTGCCTCGACACTAGAGCGAAGAAATGAAAATAAAATAGGTAAATCAAGTAGGGACCGAACCCACAACCAGTCGCGTTTACTGTCATACACTTGTGCCCCTACGCCACGACTATACATAGATCAATAATGTAATTAATTCCCTTAATTCGAAATCCCGCTCTTATACACCTAGATTAAAATAAAATCATAATTAAAATACGTAGATTAGTTTGGATATTTACGAAATAATTAGATACATACACCTTAGTAATTGTACCTAATATAATATATATAATACTTTACGCAGTTGTACCACACCAAATTCGCAGGTATCGAAATGAAAACGATATTAATTAATAGCTTAGCGGTTAGAGCACTTGGGTGGGTTCTAAGAGGCGCGGGTTCAAATACTGCTACGTTCAAATTTTTATACATGTTCTAAAAAAATATTTTTCTTTTCCAAGTGTAGAATAGCACTTTAAACAATTGTTAAAAATATTTCATAAATAGCATTCTATCTTGTAAATGATAATTCTTAGTAATTTGGATAGCGGAAATTTGTAAAAATCTCCCTATAGGTATGATAACAACATAAATAAATTGTTACAAGCGTATAAGAATTTCGACGTAGCTTGATGAAAACGTATGAATAAGCGGTCAGAGCGCTTGGGTGGTTTCCAAGGGGCGCGAATTCAAATCCTGCTACGTTAAAATTTTTATACCTGTTCCAAAAACTATTTTTCTTAAGTGTGGAATAACTTTAAAAAATTGATAAAAATTTATACGGTATTATATTGTAAAAAAAAATCCAACTTTTCAAGACTATTATTAGGTGGAAATTATTTTATTACCACTATAATTGATATTAACAATTTCTATACAAGCTTTTAATAGTAACTCGTATAATTTATATAACCTTCATCTTCCACAAACTGGTCTCCTTCTTCGGATACATCAGCGATAGTCGCAGTCGGATCAAAAATGCTTCTTAACACGGCGCGATCTCTCTCACTTAGATTCTCCAAAGCTGACATAGCCAAATATATTTTTTTACTTAAAGTTAAAAATAAAAAGTTTTAGCACGGCTTACTTAACAAACGTTTGAAGCAAAACTAGATATTAAAATATATTTTCTCAGACGTTGTTGATATTAATGAACCAGTATGCAAATGGGTCGACTGCTTGTAGCGTACTGTTGCGCAATTTACTTTGTTATTCTCATGTTTATGAAATATTATAGATTGTGATCTAAAATCGAGATTGGGTCAATCTTGTTATTAATAATATTATATGATTTTATTTGTCATCGCTCATATTTTAGGTGGCAAAGAAGCTAGCATTGAGACACTATTCTTCGATAAATATTAATTATTTAAATAAGTATATTCGAGACCGTCGCATCGTGGCGTACAAACGGAAATGTCTTAGTGAGGACGGAGTGTCTTTACACTAGGTTCCCACGTCCACTCTGCCTATTCTGCTTTATGCGGGATACAGTGTTAAGAAATTACCACCACAACACCAACAAGAAATTAACACACAAATAAACCACCATAAGTTTCGTCTGTAGGTAAAAATTGCAAAATCGTTTTTACTTTCATAATATATTCGTTAAAATGTGAAAAAATCATATTTAAATACGATCTGTTCATAAATCATAAAACAATTTTCTAACATTTCAACGTATTGCTCGCATTTAGCAGTGCACGCAGTACGTAGACAGCCTTGAGCCACCGTAATGTAAGTATAAATATCTGAGAGAAAATACAATGAAATCTTTATTATCATCAATTGACATTTTTCATTTATTGTCTTATTCTAGAAATACAAGCGTGTTCATTATCGTCACTCAACATGCATTTTACTTGTTAATAGTTAGTGTTTGGTGGACATTATGATGATCCTTGTAAACTATTAGTTACGAGCGTCAGTGAAACTTGCTCAAGACTCTACCAAAAATTATAAATATTATGTGTTGAGTGATAACTCAACGTCACGAAAAAAATGCAATGAAAGAGCCATAAAATAAAATAAATATAAATATAGTATTAATTTCTCTGAGTCCAGGATGAAACCACGCAATTACAGTCACAGTCAGTCACGTTGTCCCTTTGCGCTACGATAGCTTCAATTTTCAAATTGTTTTGCTATGGCGGTTTCATTATATCGTTTAACTGGACTACTATGGTAACCGTACAACAATAAAAAATATCAAATCCGTTCAATAGTTCCAAAAATATTAAGTAAACAGACTAAGAGACAGAGACAAAAATTAAAACGCTATAGATTTTTGTAGTTTGTACTGTTTTTTTTTCTTATCCCAAATGTTTTTCAGGAAAATATTTAATGTAGAGACACATTTTTTACTATTTAATTATTTATTTTAAGTCAGGGGTCAACCTTCTGTCTTAAATAACACTATAAATAACATAATACTGATTACCCTACAATATACATATATACCCTACTTTATTATGTTTTTAAATGGTTTTTTTTATTTAACAATATAAACATAATATAATATATGTTTTTGTATATATTAAAAGCAAAGTTAAATCCATTACCTTTAAAATTATAACATTTTAAGATTAAATGGTTAACAATGTTTGCTAAAAACTATTTCATACATACTGTATTTTCTTTTCTAATTATCATTTCAATTTTTTCCTATTTTGATTACATTTATGCATAATAGACTTACTCTGTTTTACTGCATGGCGGTTGAATAGCAAGAATGTCACATCGTCATATAAACGGGTATAACCGCTGTATTTTTACAGCTGTCAATAATAACAAAGCTCTTATGCCCTTTAAATATTTTGATATTGATTCAATAAATATAGCTTACTAAAGTTGCATTTAATTAATAAACTGATCGAATATTTAAAAAAAATGGTTTACGCTATCTCCCCCATATGTTAGGATGAGGGAACTTAGTTTTAAGACACTCCGTTTCCCAGTTTCTTTCGAATTTTTCGAAGTATTCGGATATTTGAACTTTTTAATCCGTCAATGGCGTCACTATATACGTCTGGGAGACTGAGTGGTTCGAAAAAATAACATAATTTTAGCATAGCTTTTTGACCCGCCATCGATGCGTGTTGCGATTTTGAGTACCTGACTCATTTTACGCCCCCCGCCGTTACTTCTCTCCATAAAAGCACAATGAACGCAAGTTCCAGAGTTTTGGCACCAGCCCCGCCAGTGAGACCGGCGTCACCTTTCAATCACTCAAAGTTCATTTCGTATCTTCTTTTTTAAATTTGTAAAATTGTCAAAAGTACGTGCTTCTATTATTGTTAGTTTACTATAGTATTATGGTCAATTAATAAATCAGCGCTTTGCTCTTATAATTTTATTGATATTTTATAAAATATGTATATTGAGGCCAGTCGTGGCGCAGTGGCACAAAGTGTGACTGTAAAANTAAGCGCGGCGTTGAATCCTGCCACTCAACACGCAATGCCTCCAGAATTCGGCAGAAAGTGGGGAATGGAGTGTCTTAACACTATGTTCCCTCTGCCTACCCTGCTGTGTGCGAGATACAGTGTGAAGCTGATTTATTTTTATTTATGTAATATTTTCTTATATTATGATTCAGTAAGTCTCACAAAACAGAAAGTGTCGGCTTCAAACGTTCCACGAGATGCCATACTGTGATTGCATGATTTGTCAAAATTATCGAATCGAATAGCGAAAGTGAAAGCGAAGTAGAACCGGAATATCTCGTACCCAGGTCAAAATTCGGACAGCGAAAAATTTTTCAGTGACCGAGAATATACAGACGACAACAAGTCCACTTTTTAACTGGAAAAAGACAATTCTGACAAATGCAGTAAAAATCCCCATCGCTTATCCGATCGAACTAGAAGCCGTACAGTATTGTAACAAAATTTTTGTTACTTTTATTGAAACTAACTGAGTCTCAAAAGAGAACGACGGGCACAGTAGAACTTGCATAAAGTGTTGAGACTATGATTTTCAGTAATTTTGAAGATCTATTATAGGAGCGGGACTGGTGCTTTACGAAGTTTGGTGCTAAGTAGTTTTCAAGGGAGTGCGTGCTTTTTTGTATTAGAAAGTTTTTTTTTTATTTTACCAGAGTTTCTAATATCATAAGAATAATAAAGGATGATTTAACATATGAATGCTTAAGATTGTTATTAGTTCAAAAATCCCGATCAGTGAGACCGCCGTCACCAAAGATGTAAGTCAAATTAACGTCACCAATGGTGAGTTAATTACCAATTTCTATTGATTTTTAAGATGCTTTAAAATATCTAGAACAATTTTGCCAAATAAAATAGTATCCTCGGCATTCATTTGATTTTATAAACATATAAAAATATACATGCCAAAAAAGAATATATGTAATTGCAAATATTAATAAATATAAATTATAATAAATAAGTAATAGCGAAGCTGCTATTTTTTTATTATTTTATCGGTATCCCGCATATAGCAGGGTAGGCAGACGGAACCTAGTGTTAAGGCACTCTGTTCCCCACTTTCCCCCGAATTTTTCGAGGCACTCCGTGTAGAATGGCAGAACTCAACGCCGCGCTTCGCCACGACCCAAGAGTGAAGAAATGATAATAAAATTTAGATAAATATATCATTTCCTCGAGTGGGGATCGTACCCACAACCGTCGCGTTACAGTCACACTCTTGTGCCCCAGTGCTACCATGGCCTCAACTTTATTTAAAAAAAAAGTAATAATAAAAACTTATTAAATCTTTCATATATACTGATAAATTTTCAATACAGGTCAAAGATACATATGTACTTAAAAAATTAGCTTCACGCTGTATCCCGCACACAGC
This sequence comes from Heliconius hermathena, assembly GCA_013403705.1. Taxonomy (NCBI): domain Eukaryota; kingdom Metazoa; phylum Arthropoda; class Insecta; order Lepidoptera; family Nymphalidae; genus Heliconius; species Heliconius hermathena. The sequence goes on along the minus strand of JAAIXJ010000320.1, from coordinate 188,518 downwards.
AGGGTAGGCAGAGGGAACCTAGTGTTAAGACACTCCGTTCCCCACTTTCTGCCGAATTCTGGAGGCATTGCGTGTTGAGTGGCAGAACTCAACGCCGCGCTTAACCTCGACACCAGAGCGAAGAAATGGAAATATAAATTTAAGTAAATATTTCATCTCCTCGAGTGGGGATCGAACCCACAACCAGTCGGTTTTGCAGTCACACCTCGTGCCGCTGCGCCACGACCGGCCTCACTCATATGTACTTTTATTTTCGAATTATTTATTAGTAGTTAAATAAATGCCTGTGATGATCGTTGCATTTACTATACATTTATTATTACCAAACGGAAAAACTAAAATGAGCAATAAATGTTACTGCCACTAACATTCAGCATAAATAAAAACAAAATATTTAATATAATCTTTTATCTTGAGATTTTTGAGAGAGCATAGACTATATTTTTTTTTTCTAATATATGTATATTATGTCGGTGTTATTTTATTTATCTGTTTACTTGTCTTTTTATAATTTCATATTTTTATGTATGTATAAAATTATTTTATATTTAATTATCTCTAATTATCTCTATTATAAAAATCTAAATAATAGATTATTAAAATTGGTGTAAATTACTGTAAATATTTTTTCTTTTTTGGGATTTAATGGTGGGCTACTTTTTTACTTTAAATTTTATTTTATCTTACTTTTAATCACAACTCCATCAAAAATTATATAAGAATTCTAACTTTCATAATAATAAATAATTTTCCAACTTATTATAAGCACAATGAAATGATACATCAGAAAAATATTTATGTTATTCTTTATTTTAAAATTAAAAACTAGCCAGTCTATAGTCTATGCAATCTACATTTAAAGTTAGGAAATAATAAAAAAAACTGTACATGCATGATACTTAATTATAATGTCACTTTAAACATGTAAAAATAGTCAATAGATAAAATGTAATATTTACAAAAATAGCTAAATTGACCCATCTTTTTTAAGCTCCTTTTTATAATAATTGAGTTACTCCTGACCATGTTTTTTTAAAACATTATAAAGAAATAAAATTCAGTTACTTTTATATATACAAATATGTATATATGCATGTGCCATTATACAATGAGAATGTTTCAAATTATTATTTTAAAAAGTATAATAAAAGATGGGATAAGGCTTGCTATAGATTATTCTATATCACAATCCTCAAAAATAACTATAATAAAATAACTATACTATTCTTGCGCCAGTTTTATTTAGATTATAAAAGATGAATATCACAGTTCAGGCCAAGTATACATTTACAAGTTAAAAAAGTAGACTACAAGACATTATCTAGACAAGTCCTACTTATATTTATCTACTTACAAAATCATGGTGTTACCATTTAAAATTCAACCGGCCAGTGTGAAAGTACATCACTTATAAAGTTTCGATAATCCAAATAAACTCTGATCAATTAAAATTAAAAACTTTATCAGATAAACTGTTTTTGCAAGCATTATAGATATCATGTAAATTAATATACATATGTTCCATATTAAAAATTGTCATATAAAAATAAAACAGTATGTAATGGATCTTTAGTATAATAACAAACTTGCAAAAAAACACTAACATTTTTTTCTGATACAGCTTTACACGCACCATGAGTCACAATGTGATAACTGCTTCAAAATTCAATAGTAAAATTTAATTATACCACAGGGTATATTTGCATTAGAAAAAAGAGTAACCATTTGGACTAGATATATCAAAGGTTGATATTTTAAATATTTAATGGTGATATATTGATTAAACCCTATGATGATTAAACCCTTTTTCATATGCTAAATGTGTTTCGAGTATTGAAAAAAATATTTGTGTGTGTGTCCTAGTGCTGTGAAACATTCACAAATAGAAAGTCTCTAAAAATATAACTTTTAAAACTTATATTATGGTAATTTAAGGAAATTTAGTAGAATTTAGGTATTAATATGGATTATTATCCTAATTTTTTTACCAAAATAAAATTAAAAAAACACAATTTGCATTCAAATTATTTTTACATTACTATTAAAATGTGAGATAGTAAGTTATTCATAACAACACAATATTCTGTTGAATGTTATATAGAATGTTATATTAACAAAGAAAATCAAGTTTCTAACATATTATTAGTCATATGTCATATTTTTGTATGGTTTCTCAAATATTATTAGACTTGTAGCTTGATCTCTTTTTGCCACCAAGCAATGGTTTATATTTAAAAAAACTCACAAGCTTATAAAAAAAATGGTGGGTTACATGACAAAGCAGTACAACAGACTTATATCCACACATTAAAATGTAAAAAAATCTAGTTTTCTTTAATCTTTAACTAATTTCATTAAATAGAATCTTTAAGCAGTGAACACATAAAAAATATAAAACTATAACAAAATAGCCTATGAATATACAATTAAAATTAAACTTATTAATAAAAATATTTAGAAAAGTTATAAAAAAAGTTACAAATGACTTGTGTCATTAGCACACATTGTGTTGAGGGCAGGACGCATGAGAAATTCAATATATAAAATAATTATGTATAGTTATCATATAAATGTATTGTTTAAGACATTGTGATAATAAAATGAGATAATATATACATTAGCAAAGTTACACTGACAATTACACAGATTATACTATAGTATTGAATAAATGATCTTTGTTAAATTTTTGTAAAAATGAATGAATTCACTATACATTAAATAAATAAACTAAATCTAATAATTTAGATTCACAATATTATCAATTATTTGCTTACATTTATTTGTATATTGTAGGGTAAGTAATGAGAACCTAGTATTAAGACAATAATTTCCACCAATCGCCCAAATATGAAGCATTGGCATAATTCAACACTGCACTTTGGCATGCCAAAGCAGAGACATAAAAAATCTATCCTCGATTGGAGATTCAATCTACACCCATTGTGTTTACCACTGGCCTTGTTATTAATGTTGCCAAATAATATTGTAATATAAAATAATGTAATACATTATTTATATGAAAACTATAAATAATTTAACTCAACACATAATACTTATCTTGTACTTAGCCATTCAATCAAATTTGAGTCAATATTACAATTTGTTGACTATCTAAGGATATTGTAATATATTACAATAAGATAAAATTTGTTCCCTTAAATGAGCTCACAAAATTTGGCTTTCATTTATTTCGCAATTTCTTTTAATTTTCATAAAGATACAGAAAAAATTTAGTAACATTTATGTTACAACTTTCACTCATTAAAATACAATTTTTAAAATAAAAGTTATTATATAGCGCAACTAAAATACAGGCAGTCCTTTTGTTATGACATTTAGCTTGTTCTTATCTTTTTCTTTTTTTGTAGCTTTTAAAAGTACCAGTTGAACAGTTTATTTTACAAACAGAGAAGACACAATGAAGACTAGTCAGTTAAATATAAAAGAAGTAACACTTTAAAGACTTAATTAACTGTATAAAGATAGGTCTAATTACATAAGACACCAAATATTTAGTTATACAGCAAATAATTCTTTAAATTCCTTTTTTAAGGTTTAAGATTAGTTTTAAATTGTGGGTTTCAGTTAAGAATCAAGTAGCTTTCAAGTTCTCCTTGCATCAAAATTCAACAATTATCTACATAATTACTAATTTCAATCTTTAATCACATCCAACTTTGAAAGAGCAGAAATGTTAATAATAACATTTATGTCACTTACAAACGCTATTGTGAAATTACAAAAAAAAACAGAGACAGATGCAAAACAAAATTAGAGCATTTCTTTACAAACAATATGTAAATATCTATCGCAAATGTCCATCCAATGTCTATATTTATATATTTTTAAAATCTTCAAATGTAAATATATCATTTTCCTCATAAATAAAAGTCAAAGATATTTTTATACATTTTTTTTTTCGTTTATAAAAACTTAATTACATTTTTCTAAAAATGTATAGAAAAATATGCCTCTTTTTAAGTCATTTGACTGCCTGTATTTGAGAGAAATTGTGAAATAAATGCAATTTCCACACCTTTCTAACACATGTCCTGTCTATATTAAATGAAATAATGGATGGATTATGATAATGAATGTAATATACCAGTAATGCTACCTCTTCATAAAACCTTTAGTTCCATCTGGACCTCTTGGTGCTCGAGGAGTTATTACTAATACTCCAGGGGGTGGGGGAGAGGGAAATACTCCTGCAGTGGTGGCACCAGGCGGAAGCCTCACTAGCACTTTTTTCTCCTTAGCTTTGGTATTTTCATTGTGACAGTTCTTCGTCTTACCAACACTATGATTGTCATCAATATTGTTTGCTTGTATCCGGCTTAGACTGAAAAACACATAAAATTATGATAGCTTAGAGAAAAATACCAAGCACATAAAACGAAATTCACACACATAGATACAATGTTTTTGATTTAATGTGATTTTATAAAGTCCTACATAGTAACAACCAAGTCACGCTTACTTATCATCAATGACGTCTTCAGGGCTTCGAGCCTCACCAAGAATACGTAATCGAGCCTCTTCATACTCTTTTTGCCTTTGTTCAAGCGTCTTTACCGGTCGAGCGCGGCTTTCACCATTAAGCTGTCCACTACCCAAAGACGATGGCCGTTTCAATATACGAATTGCTGGCTCCGGCATTACGCACTGAGATCCTATACACGCGTTGTCTTCTACAATTACGTTAGTAACCTTGCAACCTTTCAGTGGCGGCACAGTTGACATCAGCTTGATCTTGTGGGCGAGCTGAAAAAAAGAAATATTTGTATAAATCTCACGCTTGTCCTAGAAGTCAAGGATAGATGTGTGGATCAGTTTTCACTGATAAACTTACGCCAATCTCGTCCATATCTTCCCAACTTTCACATACGTCAACTTCATCCTGCGCCGCCATGTTGCTGTTTGACTGACTGATTCGTGATGTTGCTATTACACAAAAATAAAATGGAGGCATGTACTTGCACTTATAGCTTGGCAAAAAAATTTTGGACAGGAGGAACTAAATATTTTATATTAATAGCATCAATATTTAGCTATCAAGTACAGTACTTATTGCGTCACCGCCTTTTCCTTTTCCTTTTGATTCATTTTAAAAGCTTATTTTGGTAATAAAGCTAAGAAAATAAGTAAGACAATTCGGAATGGTGCAAAAGAACTATTTACACAATCACAATCGAGTATAGTTTGCTAGAAAGTGAGGCTGGACACATTTTGTCTCTCAACTATACATCGTTAGTTTATAGCCGAACTGCTCAAATTATATGCTTTTCATATGTAGAATGTAGATTTATTCTTGTTTTTACTAACCATAGAATCAGTTTATTTAGACATTTTACAGCGACTGCAAGCGTTTGATCCTTTATAATATTTTTTAGGGGTTATCAATTAGCATTAATACTGTAAAAAATGTTTTAAAAGAAAGCAAAATAAATAAATTAATATTTTTCACTCCCGGAAAACAGGAATTTCATTCAAAAAAGACGTGGACGATTTTGATCTATATGCTTTCTAATACAAACTGGTTCCATTTATATTGTGAATTTAGTATTTTATTTAAATAGTTTTTATTTTTAGGTAGCTTGAAACCTACCTGGTATGTTTTGAAGGAAATAGAGAGCATTTATCGACAATTCTGAAATCACTGGCTTTATCATAGAAAAAATGTCTATCTGAAAGATCTTTAGTGATGAAAAAATTACTATTGCATTTAAACGGGAGCAATATTGGGAATTGTAAAAATATATTATTTGCATAATATGTAGAGGAGAGTTACATTCATTCGTCATATAAACTTGAAAATTAACTCCTTCAGAGTAGCGTTTTCAACTAAACAAATTCTTCAACTTTAATATTTAGGATAGAATAAAAAAATAAAATAAACTTAACAAAAGTTTTGTCAAATTAGAAATGTCAAATGTCATCTAAAATCTGTTCTATGCTAAGGAACAAATTGCGACCATGTGATACTGTTTTGAAAAATATTAATAATTAATGTACCGAAAAAAATATATTTAAAACCAATTACTATGTTATATCATAATTAAAAGACTGAATTGTATATTTTGTTTTTTTTAGTTAAATATATTATGTAAGTATATGTTTATACATAAGTGGTGAAAAAGTTACATTCTAAATAGTGAGGTTAGAGGGCTAATAAATTTTTTTGGGCAATTATTTTTCAGCACAGTAACCATGGATTTCAACTCCAAGTTTACTTCAGCTATAACAAAGCTAACATCAGTGGAGCCTGACTCCGTACAATTCCTGATGTTTAACGATGAAGACATCAAAAAATTAAGTGTAATCAAGATAACTAATACTACATCCTTCGATGCAATGGGTAATCCAACGAAAGGAGGGCTTTACGATCCTGCCTTAGGTCCCATAAGAGAAAGAAATGATTTTTGCACTACATGTTCAAATTCTTTACTTAATTGCCCGGGTCATTTTGGCCATATAGAACTACCACTTGTTGTTGTAAACCCACTGTTCATAAAGAATATTTATACATTATTTCGAATAACATGTTTGAAATGCTTTAAAATCCAAATGGATGATCGCATGAAATTTATATTAAAGTTGCAACTAGAGCTTTTAGATGCAGGTCATGTCACAGCTGCTTTAGACTTAGAAAATTTTATAGGTGATGTGAAAGACTATAAAAGTGAAACTTCACCAGAAAAGCCAAATAAAATTATAAGAAAATATCAAAAGCTTCTCAAAAAGGAAGACCCTATTTGTGAAATGTTTCAAAACAAAAACACTGACAAACTGAGAACCAAAATTATTAGCAACTTTTTTAAGGCCATCAATATTTCTAAAACTTGCTTATATTGCAGAAGCAAATTGATTAAAGTTACAACATCAGAAAATAAAATTATGTACAATCTAAGTTCTGAAGGTGGGAGTAAAGGTATCAAAATATTAATGCCTGATGAATTAAAACGCTATTGTAAGGCTATAGAACAAAATGATGAAGAGTTGCTTATGCATTGTGTACCAGTTTTGAAGTATTCTAATTCTAAGCCTGTCACTGATATATTTTTCATGCAAGTCATACCTGTATTACCTCCAAATGTTAGACCCTGTAACATATTAAATGGTGAACTAATTGAACATCCACAGACTAATGTTTATAAAGGGATAATGAACACTGCTTACAGCTCAAGAGTTGTTCTACAAGTTTTAATGACATCTGACCACCAAAAAGCAATAGATGGGCTGGATCAACAGCCAAGACAAGCATATGAAAGTGTAATAGGTAAAACTACTCCTGAAAAATTACACACTGTATGGCAGGATTTACAAAGACAAATAAACCAATTATTGAGTTGTGAAGGTCAAGGTTCCACCAGTCAAGGCCTAAAACAGATTCTTGAAAAGAAAACTGGTGTAATAAGAATGCATATGATGGGTAAAAGAGTAAATTTTGCTGCCCGTTCTGTTATCACACCTGACCCAAATGTAGACATTGATGAAATAGGTATACCTGATGCATTTGCAACTAAACTTACATATCCTGTGCCAGTTACTGAGTGGAATGTTGATGAGTTAAGGAAAATGGTAATTAATGGACCTAATAAACATCCTGGAGCAGAAAAATTAGAGGTTAAAAATGGAAGAGTGATAAGGATACCGCCTGATTCTATACAAAAACGAAGAAGCTTGGCCAAAAAATTACTTACACCAGATGAATATAAAACTTCTGGACTAAAGATAGTGCATAGGCATTTAGTTAATGGTGATGTGCTTATACTTAATCGTCAACCTTCACTTCACAAGCCTAGTATGATGGCACATAGGGCAAGAATTCTTAAAGGAGAAAAGACCCTCCGTTTGCACTATGCCAATTGTAAATCCTACAATGCCGATTTCGATGGTGACGAAATGAACGCCCACTTTCCTCAAAATGAAATTGCAAGAAGTGAAGCATATAACATAATGTCTGTAAGGAAACAATATCTTGTACCAAAAGATGGGACACCATTAAGTGGTTTGATCCAAGATCATGTTATATCTGGTGTAAGAATGTCACTGAGAGGCACATTTTATTCTAAAGCTGATTACCAGCAGTTAGTTTTCCAAGCCTTATCAACTCTTAAAGGTGAAATTAAATTACTTCCTCCTACAATTCTGAAGCCAGTAACTCTGTGGTCGGGCAAACAAGTTTTGTCTACTATAATAATTAACATAATTCCAAAAGGTAAACCCTTTATTACCCTGAGTGGAAAAGCCAAGATTGGTTCTAAGGCATGGCAAAAGAAACCACCTAGACCTTGGAATGCAGGAGGTACTCCATTTTCTAATGCGAACGAAATGACAGAAGCAGAAGTTATAATAAGAAGAGGTGAGCTGTTAAATGGGGTATTAGATAAAACTCATTATGGTGCGACTCCATACGGTTTAGTTCATTGTATGTACGAATTATATGGAGGTGACAGCTCAAGTGCACTTTTGAGTGCTTTTTCTAAAGTGTTCACATTCTATTTACAATGGATTGGATTTACTCTTGGTGTGAAGGATATTCTCGTTGTGGATGAGGCTGATGAAAAAAGAGAACAGATTATTCAACTTGTTCGACAAGCAGGTAGAGTTGCCGCTGTCAAAGCTACTGAGCTACCTGCGGATGTTGAAGAAAATAAATTAAAAGATACTATTGGTGAAATGATGATTAAAGATCCCAAATTCCGTGCTAATTTGGATAGACAGTATAAAAGTATGTTAGACTCTTATACTAATAAAATTAATACTGTTTGTTTATCTGAAGGCTTATTAGAGAAATTCCCGTCAAATAACTTACAACTTATGGTTCAATCAGGGGCAAAAGGGTCGACTGTTAATACTATGCAAATTTCATGTTTGCTAGGACAAATTGAATTGGAAGGCAAGAGACCACCTTTAATGATATCTGGACGATCTTTACCTAGTTTTCCTCCTTACGATATATCACCAAGAGCGGGAGGTTTCATCGATGGAAGATTTATGACGGGTATTCAACCACAAGAATTCTTCTTCCATTGTATGGCCGGAAGAGAAGGTCTTATAGATACAGCTGTTAAGACAAGTCGTTCTGGATATTTACAACGATGCTTGATAAAACACTTAGAAGGCTTAAGTGTTGCCTATGATCATACAGTTAGGGATGCCGATAGTAGTGTTATCCAATTTGCATATGGAGAAGATGGACTTGATGTTTTGAAGTGCCAATTTCTGAGAAAAGACCAATTTCCTTTCCTTGATACTAATTCAAGCGCAGTTGTTAGTAAATCCGTAATCAAAAAACTGAAGGGGGATGAAAGCAATATCAAAACAATTGCCAAATTTCAAAAAACACTTAAGAAATGGAAAAAAAGGAATGGCAATCCATTTGAAAAGGTACGTACTAGTGGTTTCGCCCAATTTTCTGCAATTGCTAGAAAAGATGTCGATCTTGATGATCCTCCAACTGATAGAACTCGAGATCCCTATTATTGGGAGTTAGAAAAAATGTGGCGATCTTTGGACGACGAGGAAAAACAGCAATATACCAGAAAGTCATGTCCAGATCCTATTCCTAGCAAAATGTCTCCTGAATACAAATTTGGAACCATTAACGAACTGTTGGAAGGAATCATTCAAAATTATTTAAAAAACCGACAAGAGAGCATTTACAATGAGCATACTGACAAAGACAAATTTGTAGAGGTAATGAATGCTAAATATTTAGCTTCGATGGCAGCACCAGGGGAGCCTGTCGGATTATTAGCGGCACAGTCAATAGGTGAACCTTCTACTCAGATGACACTGAATACTTTCCACTTTGCTGGAAGAGGTGACATGAACGTGACTCTAGGTATTCCTCGTTTGCGTGAAATATTGATGACTGCTTCTGCGAAATTGAAAACACCCAGTATGGACATACCGTTTTTGCCAAATATTCCTGATTTAAATAAAAAAGCAGAAAAGTTGAGGCAGAAAATGAACAGAGTCACTGTAGCTGATGTCCTTGAAAAAATAGACGTAGAGTGTGAAGTAGTAACGAGTCCTGAGAGGCAATTAAAAACGACTATGCGTTTCTCATTTTTACCGTACTCACAATACAAAACTCAGTACGCCGTAAAACCACCACAGATTATTAAACATATGCAAAATAAATTCTTTAACGAAATGTTTGCGATGATACGAAAACAAGCTAAGACTACATCAGGTGTGATGTGGGCGGCGGAGGAAAAGAAACGTCGTGCAGCGGCCAACGATGAGGACGATGAAGACTTTACTCCTCAGGCGCCAGAGAAAACTGCTGACCCTGACGTTGATAGCTCAGACGAAGAAGCACCAAACGATGACGATGATAATACTGATGTATGTATATATGAAACTTTCCTTAAATTATAAGATAATAAAAAAACTTTACACAAAATATCTGTCATCTGACATACGATAAACACAATAATTTTAAGCAATTAATATTCTATTTTTTTATTTTAATGGATAAATTTTATAGCGCGTAATACCCATATGTTTGAAACAATTTAGTAATTTTTATGATTAATGATTGTAATAATTGATTGATTGATTGATTCCAGGTTAAAATTCGGAAAAAACGTTCCGAGGAACAAGAATACGAAGATCCAGAGTCTGGAGAAGAAGAAAAGTCTGATGATGAAGAAGAACCTGCAGAAAAGGAACAGAAAGACGACGACTTAGAAATCACACAGGAAATAACTGCAGAAGATAGTAAAGTTATGGCTAACGTTGTAGACAATTTGAATAACGCTACTAATTATATATTTGATACGAAAACTCATAAATGGTGTGAACTGACTGTTCTATTCCCAATATCGTTCCTTCGTGTCGATCTGTCGCAGGCTCTACGCGATGCAGCAACAAAATCGGTTATATATGAAGTCAAAAATATAAAACGAGCTATTACCAACAAAGAGAAAAATGTCCTGTATTTAAGAACAGAAGGCATTAACATAGTACAAATGTCTAAATACGATAATTTACTAGATTTGAATAAGTTATATAGCAATGATATCCACGCTATAGCAAATACTTATGGAATAGAAGCTGCCAATAAAGTTATTATTAAGGAAATTCAGAATGTGTTCAATGTATATGGAATTACGGTTGATCCTAGACATTTGACTTTAATAGCTGATTATATGACATATAATGGCGTGTTCGAACCAATGAGCAGGAAAGGCATGGAGGCATCTACTTCTCCGTTACAGCAAATGTCTTTTGAGTCATCTTTAATATTTTTGAAGGAAGCTGTGCTTAATTCTAAGAAGGACTTTATAAGGTCAGCTTCGAGTTGTTTAATGCTGGGCCAGCCTTGTCGTAGTGGTACAGGTTCATTTAGTTTGCAACATTATAGTTAATATTAAGATTATTGTTATTAATAGTTGATAAATAAATAATATTTCGAAATTATAGTGTATTCTTAATTATTTACATTTTTAAGATTCTTGTGGAAAAGATAATGTAGAAGTAATTTTGACTATGTAATACAACTTTAAGTTCCGACTATTCAACAGCAAATGTTTTTTAATTTATTTTGAGGTTAAGGAAAATATAGGAATAGGGAATTATGGTAGATTTTAATTATAAAAGAAAAATCAATTAAAAACTTTTTGTATTTCTCTAAGATTTTACAAGTAGAGTAGAGTATACAAAAATGTTAAAAAATTATATTTTTTATTCTCCATTTGCATACCACATAATATGTATAGTGTTTAACACATTATAAAAATGATATTAGACGACAGTCTATTTGATAAAGTTTATTGCATAAAATGTGAACAAAATACTTAGTATGTGATAAAAAAATGCATTTTCAATACATAAAAACTATAACATTGGAGCTACAAAATGGAATATATTTTAGTATTTCGATATATTAATATGTATTAAAAATCTCTGACATGTCAAGTCATATATTGATTGTAATTCAAGTTTTGTTGGTAAAAAAATCTGCTTAAAACCTACTTAATATTTAATAACAGAATGATCACATATATCCGGGCACACGTCGTCTTGGACGCCGCGTAAGCTATTATAACTAAAATCATAAATAATTTACATTTTATCGTACATACTTTATGGATTGCTTAATCGCAACAAAATTCGCTTCTAGCGATTTGAAGGGTTTAATAATTCACAAATCATCATTACCGTTTTGCGTTTGACTAAGCATAGATTTAGATGTATGCATTTTTTTTTAGGGTTCCATACTTCAAGAGTTTGTCACATGGTTGTTTACATTTTTGTACCTTATGAAATGTGTTAACGGTTTAAAACCTTACCATGTTTTTAAATTTGACACATGTTTTTTTTTTGTAATAATCAAGTCCGTTATCATTTTTTTTATTTTTTAATAAATTGTGGCTACAAAACATCTGCATCTGTTTTAATTTATGACAACTTTATAGATCTTGTCGAAAATAAAACGACTTAAAATGAATGTATCTAAAAGTTACTAGCATGGAACCCCTAGGCACGTAAATGAAGTTCTAACTTTGTTAGTCTATATTCGAGTTACTGCAAATAAAATTGGCCTCTAAATATTTAATAAAGTCAATAATTTGTTTTATTTACACAGATGCGAGGTTGATTCAAGTCACTGGCTAGGACGGTAACGTTCACATTAAAAATTCTTGGACCCATCGTCACTTACCTCCCTTTCACGCGTCTCTATTATACTATTCAAGCTAAAAAAAATCAATAAACAATACTTGCATGGTACTTAAATAAGTAATTAATAAATATATAGCAAAATCAATGTTACGATATAAATTCCGGGTTAAATCGTGTTTTCTACAGAAGATATTATCACAGCCTCATTGATGTGCGTCTCTCATGTATTTCATTATATTATAAAATACATCGAACAAAAAGAAAAGACTGCATGCAAAATAAATTCACTTTAAATAACAGGTCCCAAGCTCTTATGCCATACATAATTTCAAACTGAGTTGAAATTGTAAACGTTCTAGCTGGTCTCCCGAAAACAAACTACATAATAAACATAAATAATAAGGAATATCTAAACTATTTTGCACACTAAAGTCTCTACTAGATTTTTAACAATGGAAATTATATCGTAACTGGCTCAAAGCAAACACAACCAAAAAAATAACTCGATTTAAAGTAAGTGAGGCCGATATATTATATTTCAACATAATTATAGGTATCGCCTCTCTTCACTTCGTATAACTCTATCTCTGTCTTATTCTAGAAACTTCTATAGACTTTTAGTTGTGAGTGCTGAGTTTTGAAAGTGCTATTGCGCGGTTTCCGCTGTGTTCTGGTTAAACGCTGTTTTCTTTTCAAGTTTATGTGCCCTTTTGGCTGCTGCCTTTTTAGCAATGGTTTCGTCTTCAGCTGGATTATCCCATTCCTGTCGTCGCCCTGAACCGAACAAATTGTAGAATGTTGCACAGAATATGTACACGCCGGCCGCTATGTAGAACACTATCCGCCATTGTGCTTGAGTAGGCTGTAAGAAAAAAATATTTTAAATTGAGTTAATGTTGACTAAGCATCTATTTTTTATATAAAAATCGGTCAAATGAGAGTCGGACACGCATTCCGAGGGCTCCATACCAATTTCGGGATTGTATGTCAACGTAAAGTACAATTTATAAAAGTTGACAAACTGAAGCTGGCGGATATGCACTCATTTTATATGAAACTACAACTACAATTATAAGTTTGTAATGATTATTTGCTATGAAATGTCTATAAATTTTCACTTTTTGGGCTTTCTTTTTATTTGGACTGCAAGTTCTCAGTTCGGGAAGTATGGCTTTTGACAACGCGGCAAATTTTATACAAAGTGCATCAACGTGCAACGATGCCTAGACGCTGGTATCTATTGATTGCGTTAACTTCATTTTTCTGTGCTTCAAGGGACTTGAGACCTGAATATTGGATATTAATTTAAGAATTCTACGTCCACACAATCTCGAGATAAGTTCTTGACGGACGGACAGACTGACAACAACAAGTCATTCCATAAGGGTTGAATAATTATTATTCGATTACAATTTTTTAGCTTTAGTTATTTTTTCATGTTTCTCAATACTTTTAGTAAATGAATACTTATTTATAGACAATATAAATTAAAAATATAAAAAAAAACATGCTGAAAACATTCTAAGCCGTAAGTTAGAAGCCGAGCAATAGAAGAAATAGGTATATTTTACATAATTTTGTACTTAAATAAAAAAGTTGATCGAAAACTTTAGCAATGTAGCTTAAAACACTTATTTTAAAAAACTAATAAGAATGGTAAAATACATACCTTGCCCTCGATAATATATCCAGCAACGATGGGCGCGAGGAGACCAGTGAGGTTCGCGAGGCAGTTGGTAAACGCCATCAGAATACCAGCGAAACGTGGTGAAATATCCAAGTGGTTCACCTATTGACCGATAATTATCACATATTATTAATTATAATAATAAGAAAAAATAAATTAAAGTATTTAGAAGTACTTTTATGAGGACTAGGACCTATTTGAGATTATTACGAAAAATATAGGTAATACTTTTTTTTTATTAAATGTAATATTAGCTTGATGCTGTCTTGATGTGTTGAAAGCGGTTTAGATTACAAGCAATGATAGTGAATTTAAATTTTATTTGTGACGTGTCTATAGAATACACCAATATATTTTTTATCTAGGTAATTTAAAAAAAATTAGATTCACGCTGTATTCCGCATACAGCAGGGTAGGCAGACGGAACCTAGTTGAGATGTTGTGCATGTTAAGATACTCTGTTCTCCACTTTCCGCCAAATTCTGGACGCATTGCGTGTTGAGTGGCGGAATTTAACACCGCGCTTTAGTTACACATCAGAGCGAAGAAATGGAATTATAAATTTAAATAAGTTAAGAAGATAAATAAGCAGTTTAGTTTATAGTAACACTGCCCCTGCGCCAGGACTGGCCTAAAAAAAAAGCAGCTTCCCGCTCTTTCCCGCATCGACTCCCTTCCCCCTTGCCGAATTTTCGAGACATGCGTGTTGATGTTATAATTATAATATATGATGAAATAATTTATTTCCCGGAGTAAAAATCGACCACACAACTGTCGCGACAAGACTCTTTTCAAAAATAATTCAAAGTAACCCAGCTTACCTTAAACCCAGAGTAGATACCACCGTTGAGGCCGACACCCACAGCGAGGATGGCGACGGTGGCGGCGGGGTTGCAGCCGGTGTTCGCAGCGATGAATAAACCGATAGCGGGACCGTATTCACCTGGAATACAAAATATTTTCAATTAAATTAGATAGGTGTTTGTAACAAAATGCTTTAACTAAGTTAAGCAGTAAGTTAGTAATAGTTGCACTATTATAAAGAAATTTCAAGAATTGGGGCGGCTAGTTACTTTTTAGTTTCTTCTGTCGGCATTTAGGTACCAATCTCCAAGGAAAAGCGATTCACATTCAAAGCTGGGTTACATAAAATGACTGTATAAAATGATTTGAGGTAAAATCTTAGCAAAAACTTAAAAATGCTACATACTAAATGAAAAAAAATAAGGCCTAAATAAACAAATGTCGACCTATATAAATAATACTTTATGTACTCACTTAACAATGTACTCACCAATACTGTTAATAATTTTCCTGACTTGAGTATGGTTGAACCGTCCGCTGGACAGCATCCAATCGGCGACCACTGAGATGAACATTGAGAAGAGCCACATGCACAGGTAGGGAAGGGCGGAGACGAAACCGTTCTGAAAAGAAAATTTAAATAAAGATAAATATGTTCTACAACTGTTATTAGCATTTATATAAAAAATACTTAATTGTATTAAACATTATGTAAGAGAAATATACGCGTCGTATAAAAATAATAAATAAAATTTATTTAAAAATTAAACGTTAAAAATGTACCATGATCACAGATTATATTACAGACACTACATTATTTAATTTCATTTATAACAATATTTTATACTAGCGGCCCACCCACGGCTTCGCCCGCTTAAAATACATGATTATTTATTTAATAAGCAGAATTGATTGACAACTATAATGACTTGTAATATGATTTTTTTATTACTTTAATCTGTAATATTCTAATATGATTTTTTTACGACATTATCGTAATTTCTATAAGAATTTTTGATTGTTTCGAACTAAAAAATACGACCAATGTTGATATTTGATATTCATAAAATATACATAAAGCTAATTATTTATTATATGTATATATTTTTGTAACATTACGTTCTTTTTACCTATGTTATGTTTTTTAAAGCTCTGTTAAATGTGCTGATGTCACTTAATAATTTAATGTACTGCTTCAGAAACAGCCTTAAATGTTAAATTATTGATTTGGGTAAGGATTCATAATATTCTTTGTAAAATAACTGTAATGTTTGCATATTAACTCCTGTACAGTTTTTAAATTAGTTACACATATTATTAGCTAAATGTACAATTGGTAAATATGTAGTTATTACAGAGTACACGTAGAAAGGATGTTTTTAGGCATTTTTATATAGATTTATTTCAAACGAACGAACGAACCAAAAAATCTATGTATTTGCTTGATATCTCTTTGAAGATCAAATCGTTCTTTATCTCTGTGTTGAATTAATTACGACTTAAACTTAACTGTTATGATTTATGAAGGTAATCTCCACTAACAATTCAATTTTGTTTACTTTATTGTATAAAATATTGTATAATAGTGCTTCAAAAATATATATTTTTATCAACAGTCATATAACCAAGACGTTTCGAATGTCATTCTTTAGCCAGGAATCTTACCAGCGCGATTGCTATATAACATTCGCAGGCAAACTAATGCCTTGAGTTCATTCAAATGACGATAACTTTTTTTTTAATGAACCGATTTTGATGAAACAAACTTTAATTGTTAAGTTGAGTTAAAGCAAAGCTATTGGTGAAACTTTTAAGTAAATCGGTTCAGTACTTTCAAAGAAAAATGTGACCATGCATATCGACAGACAGACAAGAAATTCAAATAAAATATTTTTGCTTTCTATTATTCTTTTTAAGTGTCCCTCTATCCATTTCAGTCAAAATTACCAAATGTACTGACAAAATATTTTTACTGTCTTATTATATATAGAGATAACTTAATGAGCTTTCTCAATTCATTTCCCACAATGGTAGCCTTTCATCAGTACTCGTTATCGCTTAATTCGTAAATGTTCATTTGACGTTTATCGGATTTATAAAAAACATAATATATGTTATTGATTAACAACAAAAGATTGTGTCTTTATATTATAAATAGATATTGGTCAGGCTGATGTAATTATATAACATTGTATTTTTATTATTTTTATCAAAGACAAAAATGAAGTTTTATCGTGACTAGGTCAAGAACGAAGCTCACACTAAGGTACCTACTTTATAAATATTTTTAGCTGTAAGATATTTTTATATATTCAAAACCACGGTAACATAACATATGAAGTTTATTGAAATTATATAATTATGAAGCGTATTAATTTACTTACTTTGTATACATTTTGAACATATTCGACTCTATCTTGACCTGACAATTACTTCGTAGCCATATTTTTGCCCATAATGAACTTATACCTCCATGTTAAGTGAATTTATTGTATTTCAAATACATATTTTTTGTCAGCTTACAAAATGCGTGGCGTTATGTCTCGCAATTCGACAACATATAATTCTATAAACTCAATAAATTCAGCAAACGTATATAAACAATTAAAACGTTCAACGTAGGAATAGTATAGATTTTTGTTTATAATTAAATAAATTAAGATATCAACGAACACGGAAACTTAGTCCCATGTAAAAAAATATCACCTTCTCAAAATATTATTTGGCTGTATTTCAAATTGCCTCTTAGCCAATTGACTATAATCTTACAACATTTTGTTCCGGCATTCGAAATTCGACTTATTCTAAAAAAACACTATATTTAATGGGTGGTTCATAGGTATTTTTTATATTTTTGATATTTTTTTTCTTAATCGACATTTAAAACTATTACTATACATCGTTATAAGATCATAAAAAGTACGTTTTTCCCATTGACGGGTAATAGCTATAGCAGGAAAAAATAGTTTAGTCGCTGAGTGTAGTTAGGGCAATTGAGTCGCCCGAGCCATGATTCCAAAGGGTCAATTGGCCGACCCGCCTCTTGACCTCTTGACAGCTCAAATGATTAATGTGAACGAAATCGTCCTATAAATAGTCTACCGGTTAAGTATATATCGTCTATACCTATACTCGGTGTTCTTGGTGTTTTGAATTGATGAATTTAGCTTCACGCTGTATCCCGCACACAGCAGGGTAGGCAGAGGGAACCTAGTGTTAAGACACTCCGTTCCCCACTTTCTGCCGAATTCTGGAGGCATTGCGTGTTGAGTGGCAGAACTCAACGCCGCGCTTAACCTCGACACCAGAGCGAAGAAATGGAAATATAAATTTAAGTAAATATTTCATCTCCTCGAGTGGGGATCGAACCCACAACCAGTCGGTTTTGCAGTCACACCTCATGCCGCTGCGCCACGTCTGGCGCCACGATTTAGAAACATCAAATACTTATAAGTACAATTTTTTTTAATATATATTGAATTTTTATTTTTAAAATACTTATGTACATGGGTTAAATAAATATGTTATGTATATAATCACTATTGGTTTTCTTCAAACTGCCTTAAATTTTCGTAGTTTTAAAAAGTTATTTGAAGAGCTCAGTTTAATAATACAATCATTGAAAAGAACGAAAAATGTTGCAAGAAATTATAGAGTTAATGTATTATACCATTTTTATAATAATTTTGCATTACCTTATATTATTAATCAAGAAAATTATAGTAATTCATAACAAAATTGTAGAACGCATACATTGACACATAAATCAAAATAAATAATAGAATTAAAAAAAAAACACTTACATCTTTGATAGAAAAGTGGAGAACTTGTCGCATGAAGGTAGGCAGCTCTGTCATGAGTGTTTCGTAACCATAGTTCTGCCCCATGTGCGCCAACATGATCGCCCAGAACGGCATAGATGTGATGATCTTCATCCATGGGATCGGTGGCGACTGTTAAAAATATGAAAATGTTATTTATTTTTATTCTTTACAATTAACATATCAACGTCAACATAGATATGTGAATATATAGAAACATTTTAGAATCACAAAAAAAAATGGTGTTGTATGTTAGAAACTTTTTGGGAAATTAAAGAAAGGCACATAGTTTTTTGTAAATGGAATACTACGCAGTTTTAATATACATATATAAAACTCTATCTTTAATCTAACCTAATGCGAATATTATTTAAAAGAAATCAAACTTTTTGAATTTTTGACTTACGCTGAAACCTGCAGTACCCCACAACGAACTCAAGATATATTTCTTCTCAGGCTCCTTGATCCTGGGGCAGTTCTCAGGGTCCTCCGAGACGAAGAACAGGAAGGCCAAGCTCCATACAGTCCCGATGATACCGAACACGTAGAAGATTGAAGGCCAACCGCCAGCGAAACCGTATGCAGAGAGTAGACCGGAGAGCGGCATAGAGATAACCGTACCAAATTGAGCACCTGTTTAATAAATAATATTAAAGTCAAATAAGCATACTTTGATTGACGAGCAGAGTTCAAATTGCCTTTATTTTTTTCCGTAAACGTTTCCGTAGAAATTCTTTCCTCCTCTTAGTGCTCCCCCCCCCCACACCCTAACAACAAGTCAAATTTCAACTTTCTAAGGCGAATAGTTTCATTTGTCCGTTATCTGTCAGTCTTAGATAAAAAATATAGTAAAAATAGTCGATAATAATAACGACGCATCGTTGAAAAGAACAAGATATCTTCTAAAGTAATTTAAGTTTCCGAGTTAACAAAAATAAATAAACTTTTTTTCTACATTATCGACGTTAGAATTAAGTCTATGGTATCTAGTAAGTTTCATTAAAGAATGGTAAAGATTGCTTACCCGCATAAACGGCGGCACCCATCCGACTTCTTTCATTGGGCGGGATCCATTTGGCCAACATAGCGTGAGAGCAGGGCACGATGGGTCCTTCACCAAGACCCTGTATAAATCTCACTAGGATCAGCCATTGATAGCCAGCTTCTGCCGCAACGGGCACTAGTAGACCGAATACCGAGTTGATCAACATGCCTACTCCAAGGAAAAGACGGGCACCATATCTGTAGAAAAAGTGGACTTTATTTTTCTATACTTAAAATTTAAAAAATCTACTTCACGCTGTATCCCGCACACAGCAGAGTAGACAGAGGCAAGCCTAGTGTTAAGACACACCGTTCCCCACTTTCCGCCGAGTTCTGGAGGCATTGCGTGTTAAGTGGCGGAACTCAACGCCGCACTTTGCCTCGACACCAGAGCGAAGAAATGAAAATATAAATGTAAGTAAATATTTTATCACCTCGAGTGGGGATCGAACCCACTGTGCTGTGCCCCTGCGCCACGACCGGCCTCTTTTCTTCTTTTCTATACTTGTTTAGATTATATTTAGCGAATGTAATTAAAATTTTAGAGTATAAACATAAACATTATATTATATATATATATATATATATATATATATATATATATATATATATATATATATATATTTGTCGCCTTTTCATTACGCACCATTTAAATATAACTAAATAAAAGTTGAAATTTAACCCTATAACTAAATATCAAACGACAGACCATAATTTAAAAGATGATCCAAAGCTCTTATTACTCAATTATGGTTCATGGCCACATAATAGTACCAATTACCATTGTATTGTAGTTTTATATGTGCTGTTACATAGACTTATCATAATTTAATATCGGGCGACAAAGTAAATAGTCCGAGAGGCGACAAAAAATGTAACTGTTTTCGAAGGGTATTTTTTTTTATACTAGAAACTTTGCGATTCCTTGTAAGACTTTTAAGATCGAATCATAGTTTTTTAAAGTATTATACTGCTCACAAATCAATAATCAACTGTTAGAAACGTTGCCACATAATATAGACTTTTATTACAAATTAGAAACCGCTACTCTGTCAAACGCTAACGAAACTGGCAGAAGGCAGACTAATTCTCTGCATCACTTTTTTTTAGCTTTACTCTTTATCCTACACATAGCAAGTTAAGCAGAGGGAACCTGGGAACCTAGTTTTATGATACTTAATTCCTATTGACAAACTTCCGTTCCTCCTGCATTAGTGAATTGAATGGCGGAACTCAACGCCACCTTTTGCCAATCAGAGTGAGAAAAGGAAATATTATTTTCCTTGCGTGGGAATCGAACCCACAACCTGTCGCGTGTATTGTCGCAATCTTGTGAGCGTCCACGACTGGCCCATCACACATAAATATGGAAATTAGTATTAAAAAAAAACTTTTAAAGACTTTTTGTCGCTCGCCTCCTCGACTATAATGGCATTCAAGGAAAACTCTTCCATAAAGTCTAACCACATTATACGCTATTCTATAGATTATAAACTTTTATCATTTTCGAGGTAATGGACGTATTATATTTGTATTTATAAATTTTATATGAGAGTATGAAACTCTGTATTTCAGAGATAAACGTATCGTAAAAGTAATCCAATGTCAATAAAATAAAGAGGACGACTAAATTGAAGAGACTACAGTACAAATATAGTTAACCTACATGTATTGTGTATTGAAATGTAGAGTAGGTAACGTGACGTTTTTTTTTTGGCTGACTAAATTATTTGCTTTTATGTATAAAATAAAATTGTTTGCTTATATCTTTTTTATTGAATTTAATTTTTATTTTTAATTAAATAGAAATAAACAATATTGTTATTTTTGTATACTAACTCTGAGCATATAATATAATTATATCTATAGTGTAGTTAGTTAGAGATTTAAATCTTTAATATCATTAATTTTTATTAGGCATAACTTTTACTATTATTATATTAAAATGTATAATTGTCCGAAATTTATTTTTCAAATAATTAATTAATAAATAAAAATCAGCTTCACGCTGTATCCCACACACAGCAGGGTAGGCAGAGGGAACCTAGTGTTAAAACACTCCGCTCTCCACTTTCTGCCGAATTATGGAGGCATTGCGTGTTGAGTGGCAGAACTCAACGCCGCGCTTAACCTCGACACCAGAGCGAAGAAATGGAAATATAAATTTAATCTTTCATCTCCTCGAGTGGGATCGAACCCACAACCAGTCGGTTTTACAGTCACACTTCGTGTCGCTGCGCCACAATAGTTAATTATTAATTAACTATTATTATTAACTATTATTATAACTACTTAATTAATAATTTATATTTCACGAAAAGTACTTCTTTTGCATATTAGTTGTGTATACGAGTATAAAGAAATGTAGAGCTGTTATAATAATTATCGGAAGTGTTTATATACATTTTAACATACAATGGCAAGCGTAAGAAAAATGATAATTACCTTTAGAAGGTCACTGTGAGAAAAACGAGCTTATGTCGTAGAGTAAATCGGCATTATTTAAAAAAAATAAAATTTTATCAATTAAATACCCCCCATATTTAGTATTTGATGATTTTGGTTTTTCACATATATTATTGTTTTTATGAATTTATATAAAAAAAATATTAAAAAAAAACGCAATTATAGAGTAATTGTGACAAGTTTATTTTCATGCAGTGCACGGTGGGTGTGTATTCAAATTCCACACAAAGAAAAGTCATTCTCAACAAATTCTCCTTTCTATAACATAATATTCTGAATAACCAAAAAAAACATAAAAAACTTAAAAACTAACCTCTTAGACAGGATGCCGAAAGGAATTTGCGTGATGACGTAACCATAGAAAAAAGAGGATAGGATGTAACCTTGTAGCGTCGAACTCCACACGAAGGTCCCGTCTTGACCGGCCGACGCCTAAAATATGAATTCCTCGTTTTAATTTGCTCACATTTTTAAACAAAAATATTTTTTAAATTCTATTGTATTTTTTAGTTGTGTTATTATTATTGAATTTTAACTTAGTAGTTTATAATGGCACCTAAAAAAAATCTAGAATGGTTATATTTTCTTGTATTTTTGTAATAATGTTTTATTTTATATTCAAACGTTTTGAATCGGATTTTTGTTTCTCTACTTATATTTTTTATGTATTTCAATATTTCTCTTTTTAAGGATATTATAAATGAAAACTAGTTAACAGTGTAACGAAATTTAAATACTCACATCAGTTGCATTTGGATTAACATTCCCACATTCAGTGTCTACAGCTTCCTTATCGACAGGCAACGCCGTGTGGTTGACCATAGCTACAATCGCCACCGACATGTTCGTCCTCATGATGTACGCGTTCGCCATGCCCAGGAACAGCATGAACGTCACCCAGTGACGGTGACCGAGACCACCTGTGAGAGAGAAATTTATTTAGAAATTATATTTAGAATAATATTTATAATAACTATAACGATAATTAAATAATATATGTTCTTTAAAAATATATAAAACTGCTAAATATACCTGCTTTAGTAAACATAGAAGTCATTTATGGTATTTTATTATCAATATCAGAAAAAACATCATTTTTGAAAAGGCAAAAAGTGGTGATATCATTATAATATAATCTCATAACTTTAAAAAAACTATATAATTTGATATCATTATTTTAAGGATATATATACCTATAGGTATTTCGGTAAATGGTCAAAGTTTAATTGTTTTATATATTAATCTAACTTTTAAATAATTATTATATTTAAATCAATTTATTTTGAAAATTATTAATTTATTCTTATTAAATACTATTAAAATCTTGAACTAAAAAACGAGACGTATACACAAATGAAGACTTCTGAGAAATTAATACTCTTCAATTTGATATGCTTGTAACGATTCGCCCATAAAGTAAGCAAAAAGTGATCAGTTCCGAAAATGTAATTTTACGCTATGCTTACATGTCCCTTTTAATTTTTATTTATTAATAAGTTATTTAGTTACTTTTTCGTCACATCATAATATACCTAATATGATAGGATTGTTACGGAAGCCGTTTAATGGAACCGAAATCGGAATCGGAATTTTTAAACTTGATTTATCGGAATCGGAATCGGAATCGGAGTCAGAATATCTTTTTTTCTAATTATCTTTTATATTGCTTTTCTTATTATTCTATTTCTTATTATCTTTTCTACTGCTTTATTATCTTTTTAAAAAATTTACGTGTAGTGTTGAAAGCCTCGGATACGTTTATTTTTAAGGGGTTCTCAAAAATATATTATGTTTGAGTTCTTTTTACCCAAAAATGACCAAATGACAGAGTACCTAATTGAGGAAACCTGAGCGGAAGTTTCGAAATATCCCTAGTATGTAATATGTATATTTTGTAGAAAAGAATGAAAAACTTTTATTTTTTTTCTCTCATCGTTGATTTGGGCAGTACAAAATTACAAATTTAATATTGTTATATAATTCATTCCTGTTAGTGGTGACAAACTCTACTTTAAGTTTAGACAATGCCCTATATCGCCTGTTTTCACGTATCTATATTTTGTTAGACATATATTTTTTGATTTATTTCCTTAATCAATATTTATTAAAAACGTGTGTACATAGAGGCCGCCAGTATGAAAATAGAATATGACTGCAATGGTATGGGAGCCAAAACGCCAATTTCCATGTAATTTAATTAATGTATAAAATTAATTATAATTTTACGAACGGCTGATATATGGTATGCAAATTACGGAATAATATTGCTAATTTTAACGTCTTACTAACATTATTATTATATAAACCATTTTTAAGATTAATTAAATTATTCGGTACAGTTTTTTCAGCTATAATTCTATTAAGATTTCTATATATTTTTATGATATTTCTAGACGCCTTATTTAAATTTAATGGAGACGATTGTAGAAAATTAAATAATATACATATAATTTAGTTAGATGGAGTCTTTTAATATTAATTAACTAATTACATTAATAATTGTACTTAAAAAACCTATACCTACTATACTGAAAATAAGTATGAGCTATGGTATATGACTACGTTAACTATTTGTATATACCTACTTATATAATTAGCAAGAATATAGTCATCATGTTAAATAGTCTATTAGTTCACATGTTTAGCACAACCATTTTTGTTACAATTGCCAATATTCTATTTTTTTAACATATTATGTAATTTAAATATGTATGCATAGATCAACATTACTATATTTCTAAAACATAAAACATGATAATAAACACGTGAGATTTCATTAAAGCCTTTGAATTTGACTCTTAGACATGGCTGTAGGAATACCGGCCCTAAAATAGACTGATGACCTCCAAAGATATTTTACTAACAAAAATTTAAACCTAAATAATTGAAAAAAAAACCTTTCCACATAAAAATTAATTCAAATTTAAAGTCCCAGGAAAATATTTCTAGATATGAACGTCCACGCTGTCTGACTTCAATTTTGAATTTCTTTTTAGGTTACTAGTTAGTAAAGTTGATGTTTAGACTTTAGTTGTGGATTTGACAGTGGTGTGGTGTGACAGTTGACTTGACATTATCTAACCAACTCTTTGCGGTGACATTATATTTTTTCTGTATATAATTGTCAACTTTTTTTTTGTTTGTAAATAAAAGTATTTATGACTAACAGTAATCTGATCGTATACAGTGGAAACTGTTGCCAAGCTCTTGGTTAAATAGCCACACGTGACTTGTCCAAAAATATGTATATTTACATATTTAAAAAAAACTTCTATGTAATTATGTAAAAAAATATGCAGTATGTTGATCTTAGTAAGCAACATTATTATGATTTATAGAGTTTGGTTTTTTTTCTTCACACTTTCTGCATTAAGTGAGAAAATAAGAAAGTAGTACTGAGAAACTTTGTTTTCCTTTTAGAGAAATATTTTTTTTGCTTGATGCTGGCACATACATAGCAGGGTAGGCAGAAGAAACCTGAAAACTTAGTGTTAAGACACTTCCGTTACCCACACTCCGCCGAATTCTAGAACCGCGCTTTATATTTATAATTTATAATTAATTGCCTACTCTTATCTAACTAGATTAATACAAACAGATTACATCATTTTAGTCAAGCATTTTTTCAGTCATCAAATATAAGGCAAATATATATACACCCACATCAATCAAGTCATATTCATAAAAAAAAGTAAAATGAAACTTACGTGTAGGCGTGTTCATCTCTTGCCAAAATGAAGTATCACGGTAAGATATGACGTCAATGGAAATAAAAAAATATATAAGCTAAACTAAAACATATTTTGGTTTTAGACTTAGTCATAATCTAAAATACGAGCGTCCAAAAATTACCTACATTTACCCAAAATATTAGAATTACTTTTAAATTATTTTTTTTTATACAAAAACGATAAAATATTACATTAAAAATGTAACTTATATAATATGTTCAATCTTTTTGAATATATATAAATAATGAAATAAGTATATAATTATTCAGAAGGCCTTAGCGACAAGAAGCCAATAAGCTACAATTTGATCGGTCGCGTGCATAAGGCTTCAGGCGACGTATCACGTGTTCAGTTACTATCCTATATTTTAATAAATGCAATGAGCTGCTCATATCTTTTAACATCTATTTATTATAATAAAAAAAACAAGTAATTAAATAAAAAACTATTTAAAGCAGCCGTCGTTTAGGTAAAATTTGACAACAGGAAATATTAATATAAGTAAAAATTATTTGAAAACTCTTCAGGATGAATAGACAAAGTTCGATACTTGTCGCCCGTGTCTTTACACCAGAGAGAGAAGAATAAATCAAATGGATAACATTTTGTTAGATAAATTTCTTATCTTTGGATAATCAACAACATAGAAATTAAAATAATAAATTAAAATTATTGTATTAAGTGCTTACGTCTGAGAAAAGATCACGTAATTACAAAAATTGCTCTTGAAACCTGACACGGTGTATTTTTTTGCAGTTGGAAAATACCTACCTCTCTGTTTTTATATGTAATTACTTAGTTATGACGTCGAGGACGAAGTATATAATTTAAAAAAATATAAAACACACAAATACAATATTTTTAACTGCTGTATTTTTTCTATTGTGTCTATATTAATCTAATTAAAAATTTAATAATTCTAAGATTTAATAATACATATATAATGTAATCATCTTGTTCACGCAAAAATATCAGTTTTACATGTGTTCTTCTTCTGAGGGCAAAGTCCGATGTCGTCAGCGTATAATTAACGCCGTATACATTATTAACGCAAGGTTTTTTTTTCAGAATTTTTAGCATAGCCTTGTTTTATTTATTATATTATTAGTAAAAGGCGAAAGTATCACAGGTACGAATATGGTTCAGAAGAAAATTTCTTCTAATAAGTTATTTTTACTTTACAATTATTTTTTTTTTGGTTAATTTGAGAGTAGAATTGTTGTGAAAGTAATAATCTTTTAAATAAATAGTTTTATTATTGTAAAGTAGAAGTATTTTCTTTTTCTTTTATAGTTTTAGGTCTTTATTTTTACAACCCAAGAATTATATAAAAACTCATGGAACTTGTGTTTTCCTGAACTTTAAGTTATTTCGTAGTGTTGTGTAACACTGACGTTTAAAGATGTCTCTGACATGGTGTATTAGTTGTGTTTTTTTTAAAAATAAATGTCCCGTATATACCCGTAGGTATTTACTTATAAGAGATTCATAATGATAGTGACTATGAGAGTATTATTTTTTTTCGAATTAACTTAAACGTCGACAAAACCGTAAACAGATAGTGAACGCGTCATCATTACCAAAACTGATAATGATTATTTATTTTTTCCTACATATTATCACGCTATTCTGCACTAGGAAAGAAGTGACTCACCCACATAAATATGTAGATAC
Organism: Heliconius hermathena; assembly: GCA_013403705.1. NCBI lineage: Eukaryota > Metazoa > Arthropoda > Insecta > Lepidoptera > Nymphalidae > Heliconius > Heliconius hermathena. The sequence goes on along the minus strand of JAAIXJ010000320.1, from coordinate 160,652 downwards.
TTTATATCAAATATAAAAATTTATCATAAATTTCACCATATTTTAATCTATTACTTCATAGCTAACTTAAGAATGCTTAAGGAAGTTTTCTTCAGACAAGGAAAACTTGGCTGTAGATTGTAGAATTTTTCTTTTTAATTAATTTTATATGTTTCATACCTTGTTGATTAGAGTTATGTGTTAAATTGCAAATCATGCTTGACAATCATATATTTCATAATATATAAAAATTCAACACTGAACGGAAATAAAGACAAAAAAAATATATATTAGGATTCCTATTTGTTAAGAATCTAATACTTTTGTAGGTAACATTTTTACGTCAATTACAAAAAACACATTAACTGAAACACAATAAATTGGAGTATAAAAAAGCCGTCACACCTTCTAGTTAGCGATAATGGCCCAAATGACCTTGATTTTGAATTTATCTCCACAAAGCATACACGATGGACTCATTGCTCTACCTTGGATATCTTTCTTTACGGAAATGAAAAATTTCCTTTTCCAATATCTGTTGAATTGTAAGATATCATAACGCATCGCATCGAAAGCATTTGTAAAAATTTGAAACCAATTGAACCTTTTTCAATAAGGCGAGCGAAACCTTTCACTAAAAGTTAGTTAGTGTATTATACGGTGACTTGGCTCTACATATTAATTTTTAGTAATTCTTATTAACAAATAATTAAGCATTAGCAATGTCTAATTTTTTGTCTTCAACTGTATTAGAATATTTTTTTTTTGTATAAATAATAATTTTACTTCAGGAAGGAAGTTACATAAAAAAACGATCTTTTAGTCTCTACAAATATAGAGTGACACGTTTATTAGCACTATTAGTCAAAAATTAATTAAATAGCATAATATAAAATGTTTCCGTAAGTATGTATCATATTTAAACTTAATATAAATATAATCAGTCAAATTAATTTTAAATAGATAAAAAAGAAACAATATCTATTAGAATAAGCCTTAGCCTTACAATTTACTGGTACTCGTCAGGATTATAAGCATTATTCCGGAACGTATATCTTATCAACATCATGAGTACCTGCGATGATTAAAAGAATATAAACAAACATTACGAGACGTCTAAAGTGATTCACGTTTTATTTCAGTGTTCAAAAAAATATTTTTAATGGTATTATATTAGGACCTTGAGTAAGTTTTTTGAAAGATGGCGTTGCGGCACTCTGTGCATGGAATTTCGTACGATAACGAATAACCAAAGTAGTATTAAATGTAACCTCAAATTATAGTAGAATAGTGTTTACTACAGTGTCAACTACATATTTATTTTCCCTTTGTGAAAATGTGTACTTTTGTGCCAAATAAAGTGTTTTTGCGGGGAATTTTATTGCACTGCTTTATTCAGAAAAAATCTGCAGCAGAAGCACACAGAATTCTCGTTGAGACAATGCTTTGTCGAATACAACGTGCAGAGACTGGTTTAGGCGCTTCAAAAGTAATGATTTTGACCTTGAAGACAAAGAGCGTTCTGGAGCACCGACAAAATTTGAAGACAGAATTGGAGGCATTGCTTGAAGAAGATCCATGTCAGACGTTAGTAGAGCTCGGGAAAACGTTACAAGTAGATGCGTCAACAGTTTCAAAACGTTTAAAAGCGTTAGGAATGATCCAAAAGCAAGGGCATTGGGTGCCGTATGAGTTGAAGCCGAGAGACGTAGAACGACGTTTTCTCATGTGTGAATTGTTGCTTCAACGGCAAAAGAGAAAAGGTTTTCTGCACCGTATCGTCACTGGGGATGAAAAGTGGATTCACTACGACAATCCAAAGCGAAAAAAATCGTGGGGCATGCCGGGTCACGCATCAACATCGTCGCCAAAACCAAATATCCATGGTTCTAAGCTTCTTCTCTGCATTTGGTGGGATCAGCAGGGCGTAATTTATTATGAGCTGCTTAAACCTAATGAAACTATCACGGGAGCTCGCTATCGACTTCAGTTGATGCGTTTGAGTCGCGCTCTGAAAGAAAAGCGGCCACTATACGAGCAGAGACACGACAAAGTGATTTTATTACATGATAATGCTCGGCCACATGTGGCAAAACCAGTCAAAACTTACCTGGAAACACTTCAATGGGAAGTTCTACCCCACCCGCCGTATTCACCGGACATAGCCCCCTCCGATTACCACTTGTTTCGGTCGATGGCGCACGGTTTAAGCGAGCAGCGCTTCCATTCTTTTGAAGAAGCCGAAAAATGGCTTGATTCCTGGATTGCCTCGAAAGATGAGTCGTTTTTCCGACGGAGGATTCAATTGCTACCAGGGAGATGGGAGAAAGTGGTCTCTAATGATGGATAATACTTTGAGTAATGTCATTGTAAGCATTATATTTAAAATTATTTTTTTTTAAACAAAAAAAAACAGCGACTTATTCAAGGTCCTAATATATTTTTTATTTATGCGTTTTCTGGATATAATATCGTTTTTACATCGCTAAAGTTTTAATCATTGTGCAATATTAATCAAAATCAGCTTTACAAATCTTTAAAAACTGTATCTCCCATACAGCACGGTAGGCAGAGGGAACCTAATGTTAAAACACTCCGTTCCCCACTATCTGCGCCTCTGCGCCACGACGGTCTCTACAGTCAGTGAAATATTACAGAGATATAAAAAGAAACTGGAAATGTTGAGGGCTTACAAAAATCTTAATATGACTTTGCTTAATACACAATTACAAAATTTTATGATAAAAAAAATATTAATTAAGAAAGTAAATCATTTAGTTTACTATAATAATTATTAATAATTATTAATAATTATTATAGTAAACTAAATGATTTACTTTCCGGTAAGATTAGCTCTTCGTATAAAATTGCATTTTATTGTCGAGCCATATAGCTGGAGGAAATAAAATTCTGTTAATTAATTGTCTTGTAACATTTGAATCACATCGCATTGACGATTTTCCATATTTAAGGAAGTGTGTATGAAATATAATATCAATTAATTTATTTATTTTCCTGTACCGGTAGCAAAATAGCGTAATGTAAGTACTCGGAAAAATTCACTTGGTAATATAAGATGGAAATATAACCTTTAGTAATTAATACTTCTATATAAAATGTAATAAAATGTGCATTTTTTTATAATTGTATGCACTATAAGCAAAGATTGCAATAAAATATGCATTACGTTATCTATTTTTGCGAGAATGTAATAAAATTATGACTTAACATCAAATTTAAATACAAAGAAATTTATATTAATATTATTAATTTTTAAAATTGTTATAAGTTAAATTAAAATGAATAAGTTTTATTTTAACGTATCATATTCTAAATATGTTTTATTTGTAGAGTTATAGATAAAAATTAAATATAATAAAAAAATGCAGATTAAAAATCATGAGATCACCATGACGAAATATTAGTGATTTGCGTTATAATAATAGTTATTTTTTTAAATATTATTACAATTTAAATATAAAAAAATATACGAAATCATTTGTAATTCATCTTCAATTTACTGTATTGTTTTATTGCGTGTGCCGTAACCTCTCGCAGACAAGTTAAATAATTTAAAAAGAGGAATGTTTATGAATAAGAGTTTTGTATCTTTCTTTTACATTTTTTGTTTAAGGAATTTTAATTTTCTTTTCATGTTTAAACGTGATTGACGTCGCAAAAAATAATTTAGTAAATGTTAAATTTATAATCTTCATAATAAAAGTTGCTGCGTTTTTCAATATTCTATAAATATTACTGTTAATATGTGTAGTTTTTTTAATATAAATTTTAATAGTAATTAAAAAGTATTGAATGTTTTATTGGTGAAGCTTAGAACCAAAATGTAAATGATATTGTTTAATGCATAGTGATTGCAAATTCTAGCTCCAGTCGTTTGACGAATTTAACCAAAGTTCCAACAATAATTGAGGCCTACAGCCTCATTTATTACGCATAGCTACAGCGATTATAAACGCATTGGTCGTGGGTTCGATCCCCACTTAGGGGATATAACCAATATTAATGTTCAATTCTGCATCCTGTTAGACAAAGCGTATATTGTAAGTTGAACGGAAACTGGGGAACGGAGTGTCTTAAGATTTCCTCTGCCCGTTATGTGGGAAAAGCGATAAGCTGTTTTTTAAGCAAACTCATTTCCTTATTCATGTAAATCCGTCTATCTATACTTAATGTGACTTAAGAATGTTTCTTTATTAATGTATATTCTATATAATTACTGAGTACTTTTATATATTTTTAAATACGATGATTTTATATTTTTGTAGCTTAAAGCTGTATCCCGCACATAGGAGAGTAATCTAGTGTTAAGACATTCCTTTTCTCACTTTCCGCCGAATTTTTTCGAAGCATTGCGTGTTGGGCCAGTCGAGGCGCAGCGTCACGAGGTGTGACTGCAAAACCGACTGGTTGTGGTTTCAATCCCCACTCGAGAAGATGAAATATTTACTTAAATTTATATTTTCATTTTCTTCGCTCTGGTGTCGAGGTTAAGCGCGGGGTTGAGTTCTGACACTCAACATGCAATACCTCCAGAATCCGGCAGAAAGTGGGGAACGGAGTGTCTTAACACAAGGTTCCCTCTGCCTACCCTGCTGTGTGCGGAATACAGCGTGAAGCTGATTTAATTTATTCATTGCGTGTTGGGCTACAGAACTCAACGCAGCACTTTTTGCCTCATGCGTGTGCCGCTGAGCCACCACAGCCTTAATACGATGTTAAGTGGTAATAAATCTCTAACTGGAAAATTTAAATGAGAAACACATTCAATGTTGTAAATCTAAAAAATGGTATTTATTTAATTTTCTTTATAATTAACAACTTAATTTGATATTAATATTGTATTTTTTGTTAGAATCTCCTCATCCCACCACACCACGTGAATATTGAAAGGCGCTTACGTGTCGCTGGCGACATCATATTTGCCTACTGAATAGTTTTGATCTAAAATATTATTCATACACTTTTATGAAACAAGGATATTATGTGTCAAAATTAATTAAAAATTGTTTTGAAGTAAGTTATGTAAATTTTCAATTCAATAAATACCACGTGCTGAATAGCATTAAAGTACCATTTTTTTGCATTCACACGTGAACAAGCGATAGGTTATGTTGAAAATTGCCAAGAAAAACTCGACATTGTTTTATTATGTAAATATTGCTTCGCTTTGATATTTCTAGAAATAGTTTATAACGGAGGCCATGAATGAACCACCGTGGAGACGTATACGACATATTGATCTAACACCTGTTTGATTTACTATCGAATAAATTTTTTGTTAACATTATGTTGTTACTTGTTGGATGTACGAAAATTATTTAAATGTATAATATATAGATAACATATAATTTATCATGTTTCAGTAATCTGTGTTCCTAGTATAGAGTTAGCGAATAAGTAACAATATTTTAGTATTCGAGTACAACTACGAAATCGTGTAATCAAAATACGAGTATAACCCAATTATAATAAAGCCGGTCCAAATTTATCAAAAGCAACGCCGGCAACGCTAATCAAGCGCGATAAGCAAACTGGAGAATACCCGTGACGTCATTCTGACTCACCACTGTAACTTTTGGGTCTCTGGTCTTCCATTCCAGGCTGATCCCATACCAGCACGTGCGCTCCACGATTCGATACCATATTGTTATTTATTTCAATGGAATTAATAAAAAAAAAGGAAATTAAGAAAAAAAACCCGAACACAGAAGAAAACGCAGTAACGTTAGCGTAAAATTGCTTTTACGTGACGCTGGTGGGAGTACCAACGTAAGCGGTTAGGTGGAATTTCATCGCGATGGTTGTGAAAACTACGAGAATCGGCTCGCGACTGGCGTACGGCAAGTGAAGTGGCTACTGGCTGGCTCTCCGGTGTGGGGCAGTCGTAAATATACGTGGGGGGCGGGTGTGTGGACGCACGCGACCGCGGCGTGCTGTGACGTCATGCCAAGTTTTTACCGAACTGAATTGTAGACGCTGAAAAACTGTATATCGCTATTGCTTTTACTTAAGTCTCTACTCTGCATGGAACACCTGTTGAAATACGTTTTTCTATTTAATGTATCCAATTATTTGTTAAATTTCGATTTATGTACTCAGATTTTCTTATTACAATAGCGCCTGTCCCCTTAATTTATAATATGATTTGTGCTTATGCAATAAATTAAATTTCATGCGATTAATGATTGCAAATCATTTTGATTTTATTATGCAGGTGTGTCTGAGTTTAATTTTTTAAAATATTTGATTGTACCATAAACATATTTAAGTAGAGTACTTTTGTAAGTGTTTTTCGAAATAACAAATGATGAATTTTCCAAGTATTTTGTCGTGTTGTCGTAACATTGTATGGACAATAAAACAATTCTATGAAAATACGAGTATATAAAAAGAATGAATTGGGTCCGTAGTATTTATTACAATCAAAGTATAATCATATAAAAATAATTGAGGTAATTCAAAATCTACATTGTAAATGATAAAACGAGATTTATTTTTCGTAATAAATTGCAATTACATATTAATTTTAATATACTTAGATTTTGTATGTATGAAAAAATATCTTTCTAATACATTTACTTCAAAAAAAGATATGGCCATTTATATTGTAAAAAAAGTGTATTTCGACACTATAAAGGGTACTTCCGGTTAATTTAGAATTATAAAATTTGGTATCTAGCATCTAAAGGTAAGTACTAGTTTAGAAAACAGTCTGAAAACTATATATTTGTGGTAAAATTTTGAGAAATAATATCCTTAAAAGGGGAGCAAAATTTAGTATTAAAGTCCCTAGTTCAAGTAAGGTATCAGAAAAAAGGGCTCTGACAAAGCTAAACCTGAATTTCAGAAAAAGCTCGAAATCTCCAATTTTTGTTCCGAATCCTCGGTGGACGAGCCCGACTCGCACTTGTCCTGTTTTTTTTAGTCTCATGTTAATCACTTCAATGCAACCCTAGAGTGGAGTCGCAAGTAAAATCTATTTGTATATAAAACTTCAAAAAGCGGCATAATAATTTAAAGATATTTTTTCGATACGTAAAATACGATATTTACAAATTGTTCGAAAATTTTATTTAATTTTTTAATTAGTAAAATCCGATAAAAATCCCTAGTTTGACTATCTAAACATTTAAAACAAATACAGATAAGGAATGACCTAATATAATGTTTAACTAAACCAAAAACATTTATGCAAATTTCCTTGTTAAAGAAACTTGTCGTAGGTGCTTATAAACTGAAAATATTCCACAACTTTTAATCAGACACTTAGAAAAAAATATAAATCGTTTTTTTTTTTCAAATTTTCATATAAATTATCTATAATACCGATCTAATGTCAGTAAGTCCTTACTTCTAAGCAAGTTAGGAACAAAATATTTTAACACTAGGTTTCCTCTACCTACCCTGCTATATATGGGCCACAGTGTAAAGCTAAAAAATAGTTCAATTATTCAGCTAAGAATTAAAAACAACTAGTACTTTATCCTACCAAATTTAAGTTTAGCAAGAAATTCTTAAAACTTTTATTTTGTATTTACCTACAGCATTTCAAAAACATCATTTATACATGACCAGTCTTAGTACACGCTTTCTCAACACATCGAGATTACGATGAAATATGTTTTAAATCAAACTAAAAAAACGTAGTTCAATAGCCTTTGAGATTTTGAAGTATGATTTCATTCACTTGTATTGAATTGCAAACGTTAAGATCAATGGGCAAGTGCTAAATTTGTATGTAAGTATATAAAAAAAAAATTGCGAATGGTTAAATATATTTATAGTTTTGTATACAAAGCAACGGTATGATGTCTGGGATGCCGTCGTGGGGCAGATATATAGTGTCTGATTGTACACGAAATTGTTGTAAGTACGACAATCCTTTGAAAAATATATATTAAAAATATTATTTAACGGTTTCTAGATTCTTCTGGTTTGATGAGAATAGTCTACCGATTAAACTCTAGACGAAGTCTCTGTATTGGAAGGAAAGTGAAGCATTCTGTATTTTTTTTTATTTTATTTTATTTATTACGTGGAAAGCAAACATATAGTTTAATAAGTTAACAAAAAACTTATGACTAGGTTCTGTCTGGCTGTTTCGCAAAAACTAAGAGTCTGATGCAATAGCAGAATTTACATATTTGTTCTATAATTATTCACAAGGAAATGCAACTTGGATGCTTTATGGACTGACTGGATGCTTATTTTAGATTTAAAACATGTGTGCTTTCGAATTATCATTAATCACGGCCGAGCCTCCTATTTACGTACGAATGACGATTGACGATACTGATAAAGTGAAGCAAGGTCGTCGGTAAAGACAGGTCAAGTAACGCCATCTAGTTTTATACTAATGAATTAAGAAGGCCATCTATCGGTCCTAAACGTAAACTTTAATAGTGTCAAATTATTATAGTTCATTGATTTTATAGTAGATGGCGCCTAAATTCTCTACCCCACAGTCCGTAACTAACTTTGATGATATGATGTCAATTATCTTCATTACTCAACGCGGGAGAAGCCACAGGTAAAGGCTAATCTGATAAAAATATAGTGTCATTATTTTAAATGTTTTATAGTAGCATTTTACTAAGAATAAGAAGACTTAATAACCAATTTTTGACGGACAAAAAATATGAATTGGTTAATTTATTAAAATGATTTTAAGTTTTTGGAAAAATTTACTTAGCATGAATTTGATATAATCAAATCAGCTTCACGCTATATCCCGCACATAGCAGGTCAGAGGGAACCTAGTGTTAAGACACTCCGTTCCCCACTTCTGCCAGATTCTGGAGGCATTGCGTGTTGAGTGGCAGAACTCATCGGCGCGCTTTGCCTCGACACCAGAGCGAAGAAATGGAATTATAAATTTAAGTAAGTATTTCATCTCCTCGAGTGCGGATCGAACTCACAACCAGTCGGTTTTATAGTCACACTTTGTGCCACTGCGCCACGACTGGCCTCAATTTGATAAAATAATATTATCTATATTATCGATTCTCAAAAACTATGTTAAAGACTTCTCAAAAAATCATATTTGCCTGAATTTCTAAATTTTCATCTTCTAAAACATGCCTTAGATTTATTAACCAAAATCGCGTTCGAAATAGTAGGTACTAGGTAATAAATAATATTTTATCATTTTTATTTTTAATGCTCAAAAAGATTATGCATATAATATCACATAATAACATGGTGGAAAATGAATGGCACTGACCACACATTAACAAGTATGAATATTGAGTAACTTAATGGATCCAGCACGTGCTTCAATACACGTGATTATGTATGACACGATGAGTGCTCAATTTAAAAACAAAATAGCTTCTTTTTTTTCTACAAAAAACTCTTAGTTTTATTTTAAAATAGTGGATAGAAGTGTTTTGGGGCTTATTTGCCAATTACTTAGATCATAAATAAAATAAAATAAAATTAAATTTTCCAATTATAATCTGTAAAACGAAATAAATAAAAATATAGAAAAAAATAAAAATATCTTATATTACAAGTCAAACAACTTTGAATGGTGACGTTATATATAAAATGATTAAAAATAAGATATAATAGATCCTTCCTTATAAAGTTCGACTAATGTTCAAAGTTGGTTCTTGTTTGTGTTTAGTCCTATTGTAATTTTTAATGTAACTATATTAAATATCAATTACCATATTAAGTTTTAATTCCAATCCAAATTCCAAATCAGTTTTAATTCCAATTAACCATATTAAGTTATAAATATTGTATTAAAACATATTTGTAAAATAATACATATTACTGACCATATATATTGTAAATTAATATTGATTTTTATTTTATAGGTGACGGCAGCATTTTAACTGGACGTTTTTTTGACATGCATTCTTCTATTGTATAATATTATATCCTTTTTACCGGACAATCTCCTACGTGATTTAAGTGATTTGTGCTCAACTGGCACGCTCGAAACGCCATAAACTAAGAACTGACGATGAAATCGACATTGGCTAAGAAATGAGGACGATATTGGGGGATTAATGGCGAATATGAAAAGAGTAAATAAGCCGAAAAAAAGACCAATATTAGAATTTTTATTGAAAATATCTACATTTAAGCAAATATATACATTGAGGCCAATCGTAGCGCAGAGACACAAGCGTGTACTGTGAACGCGACAAGTTGTGTGTTTAATCCCCACTTGAGGAAATGAAATATTTCATATTTTTAATTTTTTTAAAGTATTATCCCACACTTAAGAAAGAAAATTGAAATATTTAATATTATCATTTCTTCGCTCTGGTGTCGAGGCTAAGCGCAGCGTTGAATTTCGCAATTTCAACACGCAATGCCTTTAGAATTTACCGGAAAATAGAGAACGGAGTATATTAGCACTAGGTTCCCTCTGCCTACCCTGCTGTGCAGCGTAAAGCTAAAAAAAGGAAAAGAACAAGCATAGCATGAGAATCTATGAAACTGTTAGGTTTTGAAAAAAAGAGGGTTGTTGATAAATAAATAATGGTATAAAATCGACCAGTGTTAGGTCTTGTAAAAATAAAGAGGGTAGTTAATAAATAAATAATGTATAAAAGCAGTACACATCGTATTGGAGGGGCAATTCCCGAAACGGCATCGAGGCTAGATATAGTACCACTGGTGAAGAGATAAATTGGAGGAGTTCATAAGATAAAGTGAGTTTTATTGTTTTATTATAAAACTACTAACTAACATCACTGAATATGTACTTATTTGTGTGACAAAGCAAGTAGGTACTAAAGGTGGGACACATGCAACGTGATACAGTATCATTGAATAACGAGCTTCACTCATTATACCGGATGCAGGTAATTGTGCAGAGCCCACACCTAGATACCATCGGGATTCTTTTTAGAATGTGGTTTACTCAGTTTCTATACGTAGATAGCATTCATATTAAAAGAGAAAAAAACCGGTTTAAATGCGAATTGGACTCGCCCACCGAGGCTTCCGTACCAATTTCTGGCTTGTAAGCAGCGGGAAGTACTTGTAAAAGTTGAGAAACTTAAGTTTCCAAAAAAATTTGTGCATATGCCTCGTTTTGTATAAAACGAACTACAAATATAAGTTTGTAATGATTTTTTTTCCATTTCCACAAATTGTGGAGAAGTGCCTTATAGGGTTTGATCAACGATTACGATTTTACGGCGAATTTCATACAAAATGCAGCAAAATGGAAGCATAAATGCTCGTATCTTTTAATTGCGTTGATTTGATATTTTTAACTATACCGATAGATCTACGCAATTTTGAAATAAATGGTCTTGACAGACGGACAAACGGCCAACAAAGTGAACCTATAAAGCCTCCGTTTTTACCTTTTGAGGTACAGGACTTTAAAAATAGGGCCATTGTGGTCCAATTAGAAGAGCATTATGTGATGTGGTTATTATTTTATAACCTGATAATCAGGGACTATCCCGTTGAGTGCGCATAATTGTAAGTCTAAAAAAAATATTGCAATCATGTGATTTTTGGTTAAGTTGTAGTGCATGTCATGTCCCACGAAGGTGTCTGAGTTGGTATGATCAATATTTTTTTTTCGGAATTAACAAAATCAATGAAATGACTCAATTGAATTGAATATTTGTGTAATGTCTTTCCTTCAAATTTATTTTAGATGGTGGTGCAGCAACGCTCGCAGAGTTGTACCCTGCGAGCGTTGCTATATTAAACTAGCTGTAGCTAGTTTAATATACAAATTAAAAATTTTATTTGTATTATATAATTTTTTTTTCATTATTTGTCTTAGATCTTTGACTAGATAATATTGAAATAAAAAATACTCATTCAATTTATTCCGTTGAATGTTGTTATGTAACGTTGTAATTTCTTAATCCAGAATTTCACGTAAACGAAAAAATTTTTTTTCTCAGATTACAATACATATGAAGGTGGTGGGTTTTCCAAGAAATATTCAATATCAGCACGATTATCTTGTATGATATGTAACTAATGGCGCAGTATAATGTTTCTAAATGACAAAGAAATACGATCTAAGAGGTCGTGGGTTTCATCTGGGTTGATAGATTGTATATCTCAATACAGTGTTTAAATGTTTTATAATTAGTTATAGCCATGTTTGCATAACGTTACTTTCATACTTTAATTTTATGTATGTATGTATAGATTCTGATTATTGTAGCAATCTTTCATCAGTATCCGAAGTTGAACTTGTCAATATTAATTCTATTCTTGCTTCCTCCTCTTATATTCTATTATTTTATTTCTATTTATTATACCATTCTGTACCTACTAGGGTCTACTTAAACCCATTCCAACATGACATTCCAATTGTGCTTCCTAAAATATTCCTTTAACGTAGTCGTACATGTATATGTATATGTATATATATATATATATATATATATATATATNTATATATATATATATATATATTCCAAGCTTTACAAAAAATGTAACACAAATATGTAAAAGCAAAATAGGCGGAGAGAGCCATTTTCCGAGCAATTTTTGAGATATTGCATCTTTGTCTACTTAACTTTGAGGCCATTCGTGGCGCAGGGGCACAAAGTGTGACTGTAAATCGACTGGTTGTGGGTTCGATCCCCACTCGAGGAGATGAAATATTTATTTAAATTTATATTTCCATTTCTTCGCTCTGGTGTCGAGGCAAAGCGCGGCGTTGAGTTCTGCCACTTAACACGCAATACCTCCAGAATTCGGCAAAAAGTGGGGAACGGAGTGTCTAAACACTAGGTTCCCTCTGCCTACCCTGCTGTGTGCGGGATACAGCATGAAGCTGAAAAAAAATCTACTTAACAAGGAAATGGGCCGATAGGCGACGAGTCACAACGACTTAATAGTATACGTATATTTTTTTTATAATATACCAATTGAGACTGCAACAATCGCTTTTGATTCAGATTAACCCGTATTATAGCTGCCGGCAACAGGTATAACACTAGCTCACTCGTAATAACAATAGGAAACGGGACTCTCGTGTAACAATGCCTCGACCTAGTTACTCGAAGGAGTTCAGTTCTCGCGAGTAGCGGTTAAGGATTAAAATAGTCCAAATACTTAAATTATCTACTAGCTACTATATATATTGGATATTTATATATATTGGATATTTTTAGTATATATATATTTTTTTGTTCAAGTTTTTTCCAGCATAGTAGAGTGGGTAGAGCCTTGTATTAAAAATAAAACACTCCGTTCACTACGTCACGTCACGTCGGCTTCGTATACTACATTGTTTGTTCACTAATTATTTAGAGAGTTATATATATATATATATATATATATATATATATATATATATATATATATATATATATTAAAATTACATATACATACATACATACATAAGTAGTTTTTTTCTATGTATAGAATGTATATATAGTATGATGAATTGAGCGGGGCATTCACCTAATGAAAATCGTCACGCCCGCACGTTAGAAATAATGCATAATACAATATGATAAACAACTTATCTTACTATACTAATGTTATGTTCGTCCTCTTATGGAAAAATGGTATTTTTTTTAATTTTTTCTGTGCAATAAAATCTTATTATAATATAGGTATGTAGTATACACTACTCTCTCAAATCTTACATGGCCACTAATTGAAATTATTTTAACTTAACATACGTATTAGAGAAAAAAAAAACGTAAGAGACAGTCTGTCTCATCAAAGGCTTCGTACTTCCGGAATGTAACTTAACAGATGATAAGGTAAATTTGCGGACGAGATATTCAATATTCAATATTTTCACAAAGGTTCCCTCTTCAGAAAAGTTCCTTTTTTCTTTTGAGGTACGGAATCCTACGAAAGGTCAGTAAATATTTAAAAGACATATAGTGGAATTCAAATAAATCCAAATATGTTAGAATAAAACCATCTCACTTACAGGCTCAAGGTGAAAAATCGAATAATTTATTTATTTCTTTTATTGTATAATAACTTGGATTAACATCAGGATAAAGTTTTGTATCATTGACTGGTAAATACTGGTTTAATCAGAACATTTTATAAAACTACTGTAGGTAAAAAAACAATAAAATTAAAGTGGGACAATTAAAGTTGACATTTACGAGTTAATATCTTTCAGAGAAACAAAGAATTGTGCTAGATTAAATAAGGTTAGTGATCCATAACATGCGACATACTTTTCTCAAACAATTATTTGAAAAATTATAATCATTAAAATAAATGAAACCGAGCTCATTATATTATATTATTGTATAAAATAGTATGCAAATATGCGATACGTATGCTAAATAAAATCTTGAACCTATAGTTATACTTAGTACTAGTCTCACTCTGGTAAGCCCAAGTACACATACTACCCCGCAATAAAATTTTGAATTTCAATAAATATACATTTATTATATATATTTCAATAAATGTAAACTTATCAAAATCAGAAAGTATTATTGTTACTTATATTATAGTTAGATTTTCATTATCTACGGTCATTTAGTACGCGCTTGATCGAAATTAAAATAAAAAAATAAAAAATCTGCTTCACTCGTGAGGTCAGTCGCGGCGCAGGGGCACAAAGAGTGACTGTAAAATATACTGGTTGTGGGCTCGATCCCCACTCGAGAAAATGAAATAAGTATTTATTTACATTTATATTTTCATTTCTTCGCTCTGATGTCTTAGCAAAGCGCGGCGTTGAATTCCGCCACTCAACACGCAATGCCTCCAAAACTCAGCGGAAAGTGGGGAACGGAGTGTCTTAATACTAGGTTTCCCCTGCCTACCTTGCTGTGTGCGGGATACAGCGTGAAGTGTTTCAACAAAATATGTCTAAAATATAAATGTTAAATATAAAATTTTTGAGATCACAGTATGTAACTGGAACTAATAATAAGTATTTTTTTTGTTAGAAGTAATTTTACATAATATCTCTACTAGTATGGGCGGAACGTAGAGAACGATATTGTAGCACTTCTCAGTATTTTTATGGAATATTTCGAAAAACAACGCACATAACACATATTTATATAATATGTAAAATTATTCTCTGTAATGTCACGGTCATTGGTATTTTTACGGAAGTATTGCTATGTTATACAGTTAAAACGTTATTTTTTCCATATAAAGAATTCAGATACAATCCAGTTTCGCAAATATGCTTACGTATATTCACTGATTTAAGTCAAATATTTAAACAAACATCTATAAACTATTATTTAACACCTTTTAATGTATAACTATATTTTTAAATTATAAGCAACAGATTATCTCAAGTTAGCCTCAAGCTAAAGTAATAAAAAAATTAATTATTTTTATAATTTGTATGTTGCAAGGATTTCATGACCGAGCCTGGACAGTTGCAGATCCTCCAGGGTGCGCTATCTTATCGCATATCGCCCATTAAGAGTATCGCATTTAGTAGTGGGTCGCGTAATTTAACGTCGCAACGGCGTTATCTTCCAAGTTTAATTTAAAATAAATCATTAATTCTAAATTTTAAAAGACTTTTCTTTATGTTCCCAATTGCACTATGATGGCGTAAACAACATAAATATCATTATGCAAGCATCGGTATGAGTCTTTGTTTAAATGCAAATATTTCAATATTTTTTTTACAATATGTAATCAAAGAATCAGCTTCATGCTGTATCCCGCACACAGGAGAGTAGGCAGAGGTAGATGCAGAGAGGTAGGAGAGTAACCTAGTGTTAAGACCTGTTGTGATCTGTTACCTACAATATTAATAGTTATATTTCTAAATGTTAGTTGTGGCTAATATTTTTCATTTGGCCTAATAATATAGGGGCTTGTTATAACATGCGATGGTAGCACGCGATTGTTTCAAAATACCTTTAGGCCATATTATGTTGAGATAAATGCTCATTCGTATTGTTTTCTCACAAATTACATAAAATTATTGTATAATTTAATTCTTAGTATTATTAGGTCGTAACGTAGAGTCGTATGTAGGTCATATTAGATTACGCGTATTTTGACACGATAAAAGAAATCAAAATTAATAGGTACTTCTAGTTAACCTAGAATTATGAAATTTGGCACCTAACATCTACAGATAGCACTAGTTCAGGAAAAAAATTAAAACTATATATTTGTAGTTAAATCCTAAAAAATAAAAGCCTTAAAAGAGTGGCAAACTTTGATATTAAGGCCGTTAGTTCAAGGCAGGTATCAAATGAAAGGGCTTTTTCCAAACAAAGCCTGAATTTCAGAGACCTCCAAATCCTCCGGTTTTCCCTTAAAAGGTACTGAACCTTAAAATAAAAATAAAAATACGTCACCTATATTTTTCTAAATTATTAGGAAAGAGATTCTATAACAATACTTCACACGAGTTTCCTTCCAATAAAGACCGTTGCCTACAAGCAACTGCCTCCGACACCATTCCATTGCTTTTATAGTCTTTTGTCACGTATTCACGTAGTCACACTCTTTTACACGAGATTGCTAACAATATAATCATTGTGCGTCCATCAGAGCTGTATTTAACTTAACTATGCCGTGTGATCCGGGCCTAGAATAGGATCATCCTGGTACTGGTGATGTCGTAAGAAGCGACTAAAGTACGTGTGGTAGAGTCACATCGCCAGCAATGGCAACACGCATGGGCAGACTTGACCGGATCATTACCACCCCCGGCATTTAAAACCGGCGTGAAGTAGTGGCTTTATGTCACTGAGTTTCGCACCAGGTAATGCCGGGCTCCGGAGCCCAACCCACCTTACAGGCAGGCAACGCACCTATAGCTCCTCTGGTGTTGCACGGGGTCGTGGGCGGCGGTATTCACTTACCATCAGGTGACCCGAACGCTCGTTTGCCTTGTCTTTTCCATAAAAAAAAATAACTAGCTCAATTAAAAATAAATAGCAAATAGCATCTCATTTTTTCACTCTCTCATTTGGCATCTCTTGTTGCATTTTCGAAATATTGCGTGTTAAGTGGCGGAACTCACCGCCGCGCTTTGTTATGTTACTAGAGCTCAGAGTGGGAATCGGACTCACAGCTGTCGCGCTTACAGTCACACCCTGTACCACTACGCCACGACGTCCTCCAACTCGGCTCTCTCAACTCGGTTCGAAACTCCTAAATATAGAGTACCCTATCACTCTTTTATTTCTTACGTTACAGCGTGCATCAAAAAATAACCTAGACACAAGAACGGCAAAAAATAGTAAGCTATTGTAATTCTATTTAGGTTTAGTTTTTTACTTACTATTATGGTAAAAAAAGAAAAACAAAAACCTTTTTGATAGTGAAATAATAATGTTGTACATTAAGTAAATATAGATCAAGTTTTTGTTATATAAACTTTAGTTATTAAAACTAAAAAAAAATACTATTATTTATTACTTCGAGGCCGTCGAGGCGCAGGGGCACAAGCGTGTGTCTTTAAACGCTATATTTGTAGGTTCGATTCCCATTCGGAAGAATTTAATATTTAACATTTTCATTTCTTTGCTATGCTACCGCGGCCCGCCACTCAATACATAATTCCTCGAGAATTCGGCGGAAAGAACGAAATTCCTCGTTTAATGCTTAAGTATTATATTAGGACAAAATATATAAAAAAATACGATAGAGATACATTTTTGAATCACTAATTTAAATAAGAATGCGTTAGGAATATCGTACAAACGAAATATTTAGTTTAAAAGCGAGTAGATATAATGTATGAAACCGTGAAAAATTATAGAAATACCTTATCGAAACGAGGAACACGAATGTTTAACATGTGACTTGTTTAGTATAATAAAAGTAAAACTATATTTAAACGCGGCCCGACTAAGGTAGGTATCTGATAAGGCAAGTCGAGAAAATATGTAATATATACGAGTATGTATGTATACTATAATAATATTATTAGTACTAATTATGGCCATATCGATATCACAGTTCCTCCTGTAAGCACAACAGTGCAGGGTTAAATATTATTTATATTTTTTTTATTTCATAGTTGAAAGCAGTATTTTAGCTTTATCTCTATTAAATATGATTCTCCTAATGTGTAATATTATATCTTTTTACCATTTAATCTTCTTTGTATTATCTCCACACAACTTGATATTGGCGAAGTCATTGGGGCTCACTCGGTACGCCGTAAACTAAGAACAGAACAGTGGGTTCGAGTTCCAATGTTACAAAAATGAGTTCTGAACTCTTTACCCTAAAATGCGATGGGCCTGGCACCAACACGATGAATCCACGTAATACGTCAGGTCTGACATTAGAGATGTATTTAGTGCTTTCTACTCTTGTAAAGGTAAACTTACCTGAAAATAAAAACAAAAACCATTGAAAACGTTTGAATAAATAAAAAAAATACGTTATATTGTATGATAGGTTAACATGACAAAGTTGTCATAACATATTGTATAAAACAAATACACGTCAAGTCGTTTTAAAGCCATTGTTTCAGTTTCTAAAAAATTTTCAATTGAATTGTAATTTAAAAATATATACTACTTTATGTTATCGAGTTTTTCGTTTTGAAAAATATTAATTCTTTCTTAACCAACTTTGAAATACAGAAGGATATGAATTCGACTGTATATATTTTTAATATGTAAATTAAAATATTGCTTTTAAATAATATTGTGATATAGTTGGGAAGTGTCTAACTGTACATAATTTAATTTAAATTATTAAAAAAAAGTTTATTATAAATTTTTTGCTTTCATCCATTTCACCAGTCAAGTTTCTTAAATAAGCTGACAGAAAAAAAATTATTATACACTGCTAGACTGTCTCAACCAGTGTCGTATCACGTATGATGCTTAAATATATAATAAAAAAATCACAAATAGGCCGGTCGTGGCGCAGCGGCACGAGGTGTGACTGCAAAACCGACTGGTTGTGGGTTCGATCCCCACTCGAGGAGATGAAATATTTACTTAAATTTATATTTCCATTTCTTCGCTCTGGTGTCGAGGTTAAGCGCGGCGTTGAGTTCTGCCACTCAACACGCAATGCCTCCAGAATTCGGCAGAAAGTGGGGAACGGAGTGTCTTAACAATAGGTTCCCTCTGCCTACCCTGCTGTGTGCGGGATACAGCGTAAAGCTAATTTAATTTTTTTTATTTACAAATTGGCACCACAATATACATAAGTAGTTTATTTATAACAGCAATTTACACTTCCCCGGGACGTCGATTAGGTGGTCTGATTCAGATTAAGTGGTCGCTCTAGATCTTTTGTACTGAGTGTGTGACCCCAGTAGGAAGATTCCTTAATACCTTCATCCTTTAGGTAGGTACTGATGATTGTATATCATAATTTAGACTTCTTGTTAAAATCAAAATTAAATTAAATCAGCTTCACGCTGTATCCCGCACACAGCAGGGTAGGCAGAGGGAACCTAGTGTTAAGACACTAGGTTCCCCACTTTCTGCCGAATTCTGGAGGCATTGCGTGATGAGTGGCAGAACTCAATGCCGCGGTTAGCCTCGACACCAGAGCGAAGAAATGGAAATATAAATTTAAGAAAATATTTCATCTCCTCGAGTGGATATCGAACCCACAATCAATCGGTTTTACACGTCGGTTTTACTTCGTGTCGCTGCACCACGGCTGGCCTCAAACTTCTTGTTAAATATCTATAATATATTTCACTTTTTATTGGTTTCCGTTACGTGGTGGATACAAAAGATTATGGTGACGCATTACAATTTTTAATATTTCAATATAAAACTTTATATTCTCATTTCCTCTTTCTGGTAATGAAGCAAAGCGCGGCATTGAATTCCGCCGATTATTACGCACTGCCCCAAGAATTCGGAGGAAAGTGGGTAACGGAAGTGTCTTAATGGTAAACGGAGTCTCTTAACATGAGGTTCCCAGGTTCCCTCAGTCTGTGCCCGCTACTGTACGAGATACTCGTACAGAGTGAAGCAAAAAAAAAAATATTTTTTTGTCTAAAACCGATAATTTAAATGTGAATATTTATCCAATTGGATCAGACACGTAACCCTTACAGCAAGATGATTCTTCACACGGCGACAATCAATTAGAATAGAATCGTATCAGTAGTTAAATAGTGAAGGAAACTTTATTATTAATAAAAAACACCAAAAATAATAATCAATTAAATAAAAAAAAACACATTATAATTTTATTTACTTTTACTATAAAAAAAATATAGGTATAACCTACAATTAAAGCCAGGTCAAGCAAAGACTACGGATACAACTGGGAAATAACAAGAAGTAAATGTCTTTATGATACAACAAGTGTTTACGTTTCACTTGTGCAGTGAAAAATGAGCAATCCACTTTACTTTATTGCAAAAAAGCAAATAAGTTGTGACACAATAAATAAAGTATATATATATATATATATACTTTNATATATATATATATATATATATATATATATATATAATGCTTCCATTTGCCCTCTTTAGCAAAGTAGGGAGAAGGAACCTATTATTAAGACCTTCCCCAATTTTTGCCTATTTTTAAAAAAAAAAAAGGATATTCGGTAACTGTTTTATGTTTGTCCGTCAATTTCTCTGTCATTTGTGGACAAGTTTTTTTTCCTTTTGAAAGATCGCACTTTTCCACTGGTCCTATGTCAGAATCGGATGATGGAAGCCCATGGTAATCGAGAGAAGCCCTTGAATTTATAGGTATGTACTATGTATTTTATATAATTTCTTATAATAATCACATATTTAGTTCTTGTAGTCATCATGTAACGTCATTACTGAGCTGATAATGATGATAGAATGATGTACTCCTCAACGATTAGGAGTAAGGGTACAATCTTCATTCATCAAAACCACGACTGGCTTCAACATATAATATCTATTTACACCGAATAAAAGCCATAAAAAATGTATATAATATATCTATGTTGGACTTCAAAATAAAAGTATTTTAAATAGTGAATAGATATATGAGTATTAATAATATCATTAAATATTTTTCAATTTCATTCACTTTGAAGTGATTAATGTCTTATTTTCTACAATTATGTTTTGTTTAGGTTTAACAAAATAATTTTAAACTTATATGCTAAGCATATAAGTTCAAAACTATTTAGAAGTCGGTTTCTATTTTTTTTTATTTGTTATTCAAGACATATTTATTACTACTAGATTTTATATGTATATGTCTCTATAGTATAAAAAAATAGTATAAAAAAATCTGTATATACCTAGTTATCATAACAGATTTATCTAAAAATCATATTCAGGCTTCACCATGTTTGGAAATAGAAAATTGTGTGTAAATAGTTTTAAAATATTTTTTGCTGTATAAATAATTATTAATTATGCCAAATGAGCATTTCTATAAATTCCAAGAAAACTATACATGCAAATTAACTTAAAAACAAGTAGGTAATAAGAAATGTAAGTGTGATATAATTATATTACTTAAAAAAAATTGACTCAGCTACATTCATTAATAGATATAAATTTAAAATCGAGCGAAACTAATCGTTAACCTTGTAAGAGACGCCATTGCTTGAAAAACCATGGAAGGAGTCAGATGAACCTTCACTGCTCATTGCGTTTAATATATACAACGATGTGTACTAGTTTCTCGCTTCGACTTTGTTCCTCGTTCCCGTTGAAATTTCTGAAATTCCTCCTTATAGTTTCCTTAGATACCCTTAGTGTTTCCCTATGATACCCCAAGGACTTTCATTCCAAATTCTATTCTACGCCTCGCTCCGCTTAGTTTTCTCTGTCTTAGTCTGTCTGTGCGTTGTCTGTCAGTAACTTAGTTACGGAAAAGTTTATTATAAAACAGGTAAGGATTTGTCACCGTGACATAGTGGGACTTATTACTATTTTGGTGGATAGTGGGGAACGGAAGTGTTTTAATGGGTAACGGATTGTTTTTGCACTAGCTTGTTAGTTTCTCTCTGCTTACCCTAAAAAAAAACTTTGACTGTACTCGTATACGCATTGCTTGTGGGTTCAATCGCCACTTAAGGGAATTATATTTAATCTTTTTTTTTTCTCCCCGCTCTGAGTGAGTTCACTTTTGAGTTTCACTACTCATCACACAATGTAGGAGAAATCTTGGGGCACGCTATGCAGAAATAAATCTTTTTTTTTTAGTTATTTCTTATATATTGTACGCTCACTTCGTTTTTTCTTTACATTACCGTATTACTAGCAATACACGTTATATCGTCTACTATATCTATACTTAAATTGTACCTACGTATGGAAAGAAAACCTGTTAACTTTTTATTTATATATGTTTACTTAGTATTATCTTTTTTTTTATGTGCACGTAACTTTATTCCACTTTTCTCTTTTTATATTTTTAGTCCTTTGTTTTTATCAAAGGTTGCCTGTAAGAGATTGCTTGAAGCAATAAGGCCGTTTTGTACGCCTTTGCATACTTGTTTTTATTTATTGCTTTTCTATGCTATTTATATATGTTTATTATTATTTGTGTGCAATAAAGTATGAACTAAACTAACTTAGCTTATCTTTATAATTATTTTTTATTAATTATTAGTACAAATAAATCTAATTAAATTACAAAATGTGAATAAGGCAGTAAAATTAAATTAAAAATGCCTTATTTTATATAAGTAAAGATATTTTTTGTTTCAACAATATTTAGTGATCGATAAACATTACGATGCGTGACGGTCGTCCCTTGTAAACAGTTTCTTACAACTAAAAATTAGCTACGCCTTTATTTATCTAAAGAAATAACCTGAGAAAACTTAAAGATGAGAAAAGACGAGGAAGGATTCCTTGTCATTATCAATATCTATATAGTAGTAGTAGTAATAGTATTTGCTCTTATAACTATTTCAAGTGTAACTAACTATCACAGTTCATGAGATACAGCTTGGTGACAGACCTTTTGTCTGACATCGGATTTTTAGTAGGAGGGTCCCGTTTTAACCTTTGTCAAAAACATTTACATAGCAGACCCGCGAGGTTTTGCCTGCTTGAACTATACGAATATTTAATTAATATCAAAGCCAGTCGTGGCGCAATGTCACAAAGTGTGACTGTAAAACCGATTGGTTGTGGATTCGATCCCCACTCGAGGAGATGAAATATTTACTTAAATTTATATTTCCATTTCTTCGCTCTGGTGTCGAGGCAAAGCGCGGCGTTGAGTTCTGGTACTCAAAACGCAATGCCTTCAGAATTTGGCAGAAAGTGGGGAACGTAGTATCTTAACACTAGTTTCCCTCTGCCTACCCTGCCCTAAAAATATATAACCCAAATAGTTTAAATAAACCAATTAAGTATAATAAGTAGATATAAGTAAGCTTAATAACATTTTTAATATTAAAAAAAATATCTAACTATTTCGTATGTAGAATATTTAAATAAATAGTATATTAATTACTGAAAAAATCTAAACAAAACCAGCATTATCAATGTTATCAACCTAGAATAAATATTTAAAAGGATCCAAAATTAGAAATAACTCGAAATATAATACCAGAATAAAACAAAACTAAATAAATACTTAATCTAACCAAGAAATTAAAGAAAACTAACTAATCCACTACCCGAATAAGCGAAGAGAATATAACAAAAATATGAATTAATAACAAACAGCAAATAACCATATAAACATCAGTATATAGTAGATCGAAAATGTATGAAAATTGAAACAAACATCGACGTCGTCTGCACGTTCGGGGTCTGTCATGCGGCATTCCGTAACCAAGCGCCGCACACCGCGCACCTCTCTCTAGGTCATTTTGAATCTATGACATTAGCATATGTACAGATATTTTCTGGGGGGGCCTGAATTTTAGCTTTGAAGGGCAGTGGGGCACCAGACTATTCAGGGGTGGGCAAGGACCATCCGGCTCCTCCCTTCCTATACCCATGATTTATGATATGCTCTAAAATATTTCATTTAATGATGTACTGTAAAGTATTATTTCTATCTAAAGCCCAAGGTGACTATTATATTTATTTTGGTTAATACCAAATTATAGAAAATACATATATTTTAAAATGGTTATTGTGGCTCAATCTTCAGAGATAAATATATGCCGGACATTTTCAAAGGTTTTTAAAGGACAAGAATTTTGTACAACATTGTTTTTATGTGTTGCATAAGGTTGAGTCAGCGTACGCCACGTACGCGATTCAGGTAGCCCATTTTCAGTGACTTCTTAAAATTAAACAAAATTCCTAGAAAAATTAAAAAAAATAAGGAAACCTACGGATACCTAAGGATAGCCTACGTTCATCAAAAGACCCTTAAGTACCTCTATATGAATTTTATCACAATCGGCCCAGCAGTTTGGCCGTGATGTTGTCACAGACAGACAGAGTTATTTTCGAATTTATAATATTAGTATAGAGAATTATGTAAAAAGCTTTAGCTTATTTGGGGCGCAAGGTAAATTGCGTTATGAGATTGCGTATATGCATCCTGCCTCCTTTATCATTATGTTACAACCGACGTCAGACAAGTTTAGCATTTAGGTTGAGGAGAACAGGATTATATAACATTCATCTTATAAGTGAGACTATAAAAAGAATTACATAAAATAAATATATTATTTCAACGAATATTTGTTAACAGTTAACTTGAAATTCAAGTATACATAAACAATTCAAGTATACACGTATAGATTTGGTCCGCGGCTTCTGTCGCTTACGTGTCGACCATACAAATATGCATTATAATACATACGAACCTTTCTCTTGGATCACCATGTCACCAGTAGTAGAAACTACATTAAAATGTCTCAGTTGCTAAATTAATCCTAAGATTTGTGGGTAAACACCATAAAATCTTAGTAAAATAGCAAAAGTACAAAAAAAATTGAGTTAGGTCAGGGTAATTTAATCCTTCTTGATTCTTATTAAAGACTAAAGTCATTACATTACAAACGCGACGTAAGCTGCGTTCATGTTGATGTTATCACAATCAATCGCTAATCACTGGAGATGTTGTAAATAGAACTTGTGATAATTGGTCGCACACGATTGCTTCTCACAATAATATTTATACTAAAATATAATACATATAAACATACATATATATTCAAATCAAATTAATAATATATTTTTTTATCAAAATATATACATTGCACATACATTTAATATTTGAAATTTTCCTTTAAAATGCAAATATCTGATATCACAGGTGAGTTTTAAGAAATAATAATTATTTTTACAGCCGTATTGGTGCAGCTGTGCAGTGTTTGAATGTAAACGCCGTAAATTTACTAACAAATATTTATAATTAAAACGCTCGGTCTGATAGCAAGACATTTGGTGACGTTGAGTTCTGCTACTAACACGCAATGTCTCGAAAATTAAGCAGAAATTGGTGATAAACTTAACACTACGTAAACTAAACAACTCTTGGCTCACGCTACTATTTGCGGAATACAGCGTAAAATTAGAACAGACTATTAATATGAAGTAATTTTAAAATAAACCTCTGAATTATGCGGGGTTCCTGGTAAAGATTTTATTGATTAAAGAATTACTTATAGGTTTGTTTTTATAAATATTTTTTTTAATTTTTACTTTTTTGTTAGGATTCATTATGGTAATAATAATCATGATATACCTTTTTGAAATCCTCGTATTGAGCTCTTGAATTTGATACTCATATTGTGGTATTCGAAACGAAAAAATGTTTTTCACTAAGTCCAATGGCGTCCCACAGCCGCCATGATTGTTTTTTTCTTGGGCTGCTAATACAAATCTCACGATACCTCAATTATATAAATCCGTTCAGCGGATTTGGAGATATGAGGTAATAAAGAATATTACATACATACATACATGATACGCGCGAAAAACACAACCCTTCCTTAGCAGTCGGGAAAAAATAGCTTTTGTTATTAAATTAACTAACTATAAAGACCCAAGAATATTTAAAAAACAATTACATTTACAAATTTAAACACTAAAGATTGTCACCTTAATTCCGGCGAAACGCCTACGATAGTTGAATGTTAATGAAAAGCGATGTTTTAAACATTTTCCTGTTGACTTGTACATGCAATAACCATTTGAACGTCCTTAGATCAAGATAGGATTTTTCCTTATATGCTACAAGATTTCATTTTAATCTTTACGAGGCTTTAAATGGTTTTTATAAAATAAATCTCACTGTTTACTTTTTCTTTGGGTAAGTACTACTAGAAGTATGTTGATAGTTTACAAACAAATAACTTTATTTTCATCTTGCTCTAATAACAAGGAAAAACGTGACATTTAATTCCCCCACTCAATACGTGATGTGTGGGACGGAGTGTTTTAACATTAGGTTCCCTTTGCCTACCTTCCTATCTGCGGAATACAGCGTGAAGCTAAAAAACAGTGCCGGTTTTAGCATTACCAGCGCCCTGGGCGAGATTTATTCGACGCCCCCTAACTGCAATTACATACAAAAAAGGAAATAGGTACCTACAATGAAATAACCATCTATTAAAAAATATATATTTACTTAAATTTATATTTCCATTTCTTCGCTCTGGTGCCAAGGTTAAGCGCGGCGTTGAGTTCTGCCACTCAACACGCAATGCCTCCAGAATTCGGCAAAAAGTGGGAGACGGAGTGTCTTAACACTAGGTTCCCTCTGTCTACCCTGCTGTGTGCGGGAAACAGCGTGAAGCTGATTTAAAAAATATATATGTTTAATAGAGACCAGCAGGGGCATAAGTGTGCTGCAAAATTGACCTGTTTTGGGTTCGATCCCCACCCTAGGAAAGGAAATATTTATTTAAATTCTCTGTTGTAGAGGCAAAGCGCAATATTAAGAGAATTTAGCGGAAAGTGGCGAACGGAGCGTCTTAACACGAGTAAAAAATACTAAAACTTAACTTTTCTAGTCTTTTTATCGGCGAATTCTTTTATGAGGCAATCAAAATCTAAGTTTTCAGCAATTTCATTTTCGATTGACAAAGTTGCCAAGTTTGTCAATCTAGATTGATAGATTGTCAATCGCAGATATGTTTTTATCAGTTTCAGCTTAGCAAAACTCCTTTCCCCACTAGCAACCGTTAGAGGTATAGTTAATAATATTCGATCGATGATAATTATGCTATCCATACATTTGGATATAGCTCTTGCAAGTTGTGATCTTTAATAAAATTTTTAAACATAAGTAGGGGTTCCACACAGGGCAACCTGATTCTGATCAGGCAAAAAAAAATTCAGGCTAATGAGTTCATCACACAACCTACAACCATCTATATCTGATTTCGAATCCACAGTTAATTTTAATTGGAGATCACCAAGGTTGGGTTTTTCAGGAATTTGTTTGATATTGTACAAAAAAGACCAAGAATTCGAGTACTCATTTAACTGTTCAAATCTTTCATTAACTGAAATTAATGTAGCGTCTCAGACACAGTTGAAAAATTCTACTTCAAATTTCTTTACTGGAGAAACAATAGGCTCGTCGCGGGCAGTTTCATCATCTTGACGCTTAACAAATCGAATTGTTTTTATGGGTCTAAATTGAGTTTCAACTTGTAGTTCTTCAGCTTATTCCTTTGCCGATAAAATGGCGCTTTAANCTGCATTGATGAGACGGCGAAACGTCAGCACAGCTGCGCGTTTGGCCGTACACAATGCAGTTTTGGTACCGACTCTGTTATACGGCAGCGAAACGTGGGTATTACAGAAGAAGAATGAAAGAAAGATGAATGCTGTGGAGATGCGATCTCTTCGTAGGATATGCGGATTCAGCTTAGCTGATCGAATCCGCAATGAAGAGGTACACAGAATGGCAGGTACTAGCGAGGATGTCACGGTGAGAAAGAAGAAGAACGTCCTCAGCTGGTTTGAGCACTTCGAACTAATGAGTGATGAAAGAATAGCAAAAAAGATTTATGATGGAAAAGTGACGAAGATAGACCATACAGAAATAATGTATTTTTCTATGGTCGGGGATTCCCGAGAAATTAAACGTATTGAACACTACATTCCATTCTAGTGGTGCCTACATAATATTTCTATAAAGTTTGGAAACATTACAAGTAAGTAGGCTTCGCTCAATTGAGCAAGGAATCTATTAATGGAAATAGGAATAGGAAATTATAAAAGATCATAAAATGGCACTGGACGAAAACGGACATCTGCGGCGCCCCCCTTTATCCGGCGCCCTGGGCGGTCGCCCAACCTCGCCCTACCCTAACGCCGCTACTGCTAAAAAAGAAACTTGAAGCATGTTGCAGATAAAAAATAAAAGGCATACAAAAATATAGCTAATAAAAAACACCTGCTGCCGTACGTCGTTAAAAACATTATATATTTAAATAAATAAATGTAAATTATGCTGTTAAATCACTATCATTTGTCGTGACAACTGAAAATAAAATGAATGATACGCCACGTTCATTTTACTGGTGCTACCATACAATTTGCTATTTTACCTACTACCATTTTTTTAAAATTTCTAATATTATTGTTTTATATTATATTATATATTTATAATTTATTATATATTTGTATCCGAACATTTTCGGAACTACCAGATTTGAATGAAGCTTTTTTCGTTTTATAACCAATAGGTTTTTACAGATGTTAGGAACTAATTGATGTTGCAGACGGCTTTTTTTTTTAAAATGGCACCTTAGTAAAAGTTTTTTAATACGACGAACATTTCCCGGTGACGTATAAAATCGAGGCAGTCGTCCAGGGGCAGAAGCGTGCGACTGTAAAGTAGACATGTTGTGGGTTCGAGTCTCACTCGAGGAAATAAATTAAAAAGGCACTAAATGAATTAAAAATAAGAAACGTAGTTGCTGACACAACCTAGTATCATAGTCAATTACGTTCTGCATCCACATTACCTACATCTACAATTAGACATGGCTGCTACAAGTTGTTGTGAGCAAATAAAATAACATTTATGTTAAATATGAATCAGTTGATTTTTTAAAATAGGTTACAATTTTAAATATTTTTTTTAAGGATGAAAAGGTTTTATGTTTTTTGTTCATTTTTACCAATCTTGAAAACAGATTGATTTTAATTAATTTATTAAAAAAAATAATAAAAGTAAATAATCTAGGCATACCTAGATAATATATTTTTTTTACTTATTAATTATTTGTCTAGTGTATCCGGAAAAATTCAAAGTTGTATCTTAGTCATTGTGTCCCTATTCCACAAGGATGATATTATAAAGAACTTCCTTACATCGACCTCGCTTCTACACCGACAACAAAGAAATTTATGAATCATTAAATCAGATTTTTAATTGTGTAATATTAAAAATATAATTTCCTGGTTTCTTTTCATAATAATGCTATAAATATTTAAATTAAATTAAATCAGCTTCACGCTGTCTCCCGCTCACAGCAGGGTAGACAGAAGGAACCTAAATTAAAATAAATATTTAATTTCCTCGAGTGGGGATCGAACCCAGAACCAGTCGTTTTTACAGTCACAGTTTGTGCCCCTGCGCCATGACTGTCCTCAAATAAATATTAAATTTAATAATTTTATTTCAAAATGGATAAACAAAATAATAAAATTATTAACTGCTCTACGTATCTGAAAATCGTGACTGCGTTAATGTATGACTATCACCTAAGTCTCCATAATTACATTATTGGTCTCAGTCCACATTCTACCTGTTATCTTTACCTGCGGCTTCGATGTCGTATCGTTGTAACGTATTGTTCCATTAGCCCAGTGATTCTCAACCACTGTACTGCGGCACTTTTGTGCCAAATTTCAAAAGTGTGCCGCCAAATTTTGCAAATATATAATAATGTTAATATTATTAAATTATATCATTTAAAAAGAAAATATTTTTAACGTGAATATATATTTAAATCCACAAAAAAATATATTCGTATATTTAAAATTTTTGTCATAAACTATTTCTGCAGTGTGTTGTAGTAAATAATTTTTATTTTTTTCTTTGTGTGCCGCCAAAATTTGAAATCGTTATATGTGGGCCGCAACAAAAAAAAGGTTGAGAATCACTGCATTAGCCTTTATTGATAAATAGACTTTTGAACACAAAATATATTTCAGTAGTTCTTGAGATTAGCACGTTGAACCATACGAACTCTTCAGCTTTATATACTAAGTATACGAGTATAAATTAATATGACACTCAATTGTGGGCTTCTTGACCATTTCTAAACATTGCATGCATAACGACGAAATCCAAAGCTACTGCTTTCTCATCATGTCTCAAGAACATATCGGTATTATATATATAGCATACATTGAGATTTGTCACTATAAACATAAACATAGCTTACAATTTACTTAAATGTATGTGAAAGATATATAAATTATACACTTTAAGTTATTTTTATAAAAGTCACCAAGCAAGTACCAGGTACTTTACATATAATATATATAACCGGGGAATACCCTACAAAGATGGAATCGACGACCGCAGAGTGCATATATTATAAATAATGAGCGTTGAATACAGCAGATTTAATCCTCGATAAACTTGTTATTAATTTTAACTATACATAGCATATTTTATAAAATAAAACTCTATTATTGATTAATTTTGCTAGCAATTTTCTTTTCGAAGTAAGCCTCAATAACGTAAGTCAATCTAAGTTCAGTACATAAGCCCCATATACGGACTTATCTGAGGAATTCTGAAAGCATTGCGTGTTGGGTGACGGAATTCAACGCCGTGCTTTGCCTTGATATTAGAGGCAATAAACAGAAATAATAAATATTTCATTTTCTCGGGTGAGAATCTAACACCATAACCTTTCGCGTTAGAATCTAACCCATAACCAGTCGCACGCTTGTGCCACGACTGGTCTATATGATTGGCTTACATATTACAAAAAAAATATATTTTGTGTTTGAAAAACATATGACTACGTGTGTATTGCATTCATTAAAAAATATGTATTTATATGGAAAATGTATTAATTTAGCACAAGCTGTACACGTGACACGTTTGCAACATCTATACTTGTAATAAAATCGTTACTGATCAGTGTCTGTACATGTCAGATAAATCGCAAAAATATTTAGTGTTTGTTTTATTTCAATCGGTTCATAAATAAAAATATTACTTCATTATAAAGTAGTGCATGCAACAATATTGCTACAAAATAAATGTTTTATTGAATTGATTGAAACGTTGGCTATCAATGTATGGATCCTATTACCCTTAAAATTAAAATATTCAGATGAGAAAATAAATAATTGTCTTGTACAAGCGGGCGAAGCCGCGAGCGGGTCGCTATTCTTTAATATATTTAATTGTGTTATAAGTGCAACGAGTGATAAAACAATACTGTAATTAATTTTACTCTTGTTGGTTTCCCCAGAATAATGTCTGTTAGGGAAATTGGTTGAGTTCTATCATTAAGTAAGCAATTAAAATAGTTTAAAACAGAAGAACGGAGTAAAATGTGTATGAATGAGTTCTCTTTACTCCAGCAGATGTCAGATTGTAGAATATGGCCCGGAAGATATGAGAGTTTTTTAGCTTCCTGCTATATCCCCCATAGCAGGATAAACAGAAGGAACTTAGTGTTGAAACATTCCGTTACCCATTTTTCCGCCGCAACCGCCGATATGAGAGATTAAGACAACAAATATAATACGTAGAAATTGAACTTTTTATAAATTAAATTATTAACATATATCGAAACATCTTATAATTGCATTTGATGCTCAAGCATTTATGGGCTATAAAAATAATGGCTTGTGAGTGGAAATTCCGAGTCGATTTCAAGTATAAATGAAGTAAAAACTTTATAACTCAACTAATTTACGTTTTATATGTTATTTTGCAAGTATTTTTGAATAGCATAACTTATAATAAGCATAAAAAAATCAATATTGAGACACTCCAGTCAGTACTTCAGACCCAATCTAGAGACAATGTGGATTTATAAAAAAAAGTAAAAAAAATTGAGGCCAATGGTAGCACAGTTGTACAAAGTGTGACTGCAACCGCGACTGGTTGTGCGTTCGATCCCCACTCGAGGAAGCTATTTCTTCGCTCTGGTGTCGAGGCAAAACCGCGGCGTTGAGTTCCGTCACTCACGCAATGCCTCCAGACTTTGACGTAAAGTGGAAAACGGAGCCCGTTCTCGCTGACTACCCCGCTCGGAATAAAGCGTGAAGCTAAGTTAAGTTAAGTAAAAATTATGATTTTCACTGAGAATGTCCGACATGTTGAGAGTGTAGCTCATAAATAACTATTGATGGATACCCGTATATTTAGGCTCAATTTTTAGGTCAACGTGCAAATTATCGGGTTGAATGAACTACAATGAACAGGTTCTATAGCTACTGGTTTCCCATAATGATGATAAATTTGTTGTCCAACTTAAGTAAATTTTAACTAGCTACGTGTAAAATTTTGTTATCTTGTGACTGCAAAAGCAAAGGTAATATATTTGTAAGGAATAAATTTATGAGTTAATTAAATAAAAAATATTTACAAAAATAAATTTCAAAAATCAAACATTGCATGGGTGTTGAGTGGCGGAACTCGATTTCGACACTAAAGCGAGGAAATGAAAAGATTGGATGGATGGATCTATTTTTTTAAACATTTTTTAAAGTGTTATTCCACACTTAGGAAAGAAAAATATTTATTTAGAAAACGTATAAAAATACTAACAACATAAATAAGTTGTAACAAGCGTATATAAATTTCGACGCAGCTTGGCGAGAACGCATGGCTTAGTGGTCAGAGCGCCTGGTCGGTTTCCAGGAGGCGCGGGTTCTAGTCCCGCTGCGTTCAAATTTTTATAAGTTTTCTAAATAAGTATAGATCTATTTTTTTTCGAGTGGGTAACGACCTCACTTACCACGTTTACTAGCCTCAAAGCAATCTCTAAGGGTTAAAAATTTATTACCATGATTATAAATAAATTTAAACGTATTTCTGAAATAAATATAGCCTTCACGCGCGATTAAGTAGTTGACGCACTTGATTTTATTCTTATCGTGCTATAAGCAAATTGTAAAATTAATTATTCAACGTTCTTGGTCTAGCTGTCAGTGACTGCGAAAGCTAAGCCCAAGTAAGTAGTTTCGATTTCCAGTGAAATTAAATATATGTCTGTATATTATATAGACATCGAGAAAGATAGAGTATAAATCTATGAATATAATTACATTGTAACTGATCGCTGTCTGTAGATAATTCGAAGATATATGAGAAAGTCTATTTTTCCTGGCGTCATATATCAAAACAACGATTTTTATTGTCAATTTATCAGTTTGTCTGTGCACGCCTATCTCAGAAACGGCTAAACCGATTTTCATGCAGTTTCCCCTGTTATATTTTGGCAAACAACAGTGTTATTATATATGGTATGTTAATATAAAGTATTTTGTTCGACAAAATTGTCACAAAAAAAAAAATTTATTCAATTAGTTAAAAAGTGGCTTAAATTTTTCGATTTTATTAGAGAACACGAAAGTAATTCAGATTAGTCAATAAATAACAATGAAGTTCAAGTGCGCGAAGCCGCGAAAAGATCGCTAGGTGTATTCTTAAGTCCACTAATCCTACTAATATTATAAATGCCAAAGTTTGTGAGGATGGATGTCTGTTCCACGAAAAAAGTAGTCAACAGATTTACATGAAACTTTACAGTTATATATCTTATACATCAGAATAACACAAAGACAACGATTTATGTAAACATTTTGTATCATTTTTGCTATAATATAATAATAATCTAACCGGATGTAGGGCGCACTTTTCTTACGTATAGGTACTAGTTATGTACGAGTATACATCGCAAAAGGTACATAACGCTAAATATTTAGTGTTGCATTTATTTTATTATTGATTGACCAATCCTTGTAAAAAACAATATAGTCTAATAAAGAATGTGAATCATCAAAAATCCAACAGTACAAAATATTTTCACGTGTTGTTGTCTAATAAGGCCTAGAGCTTGAAAAATTACGTGACAAGAAACTATATAATGTGAACCTTCCTTTATGTTCTATAGCATCACAGCTACAAAACCAGGATTGTAGGTTGTTATATAAATTAACATAGAAATGACAAAATATATAGCTTATTATTTTGTGTAGAGTAGTTTTAATCTTAAATGTTGGGTTAATTAATAAAAAAATATATTTGAATGTGAAATAATATATTTTAAACTTATCGTAAGTTAATATGTAATTAGAGTAAAATTAAGATTCCAGGTAAAAAAATTTCTATTTTATAAAATTACAAAAAAATATTTAGAGGATTTTAAAGAGGTGAAAGCCTAGTGGCCCAGCATTTAATCAAGCTGGGTGAATAGGTGGACAGCATAGACTGATTTAACCGCGTGCAGAGTGCAATTGCAAACATTCTTGATCCAAGTTTATAAAACGCATTTTTTTATTTTATATAAATGATTATATGGCGGTTGGTTAATACAATGGAATTATGAAGTAAAGGAATATGTCGCCTTATGTATAAATTTTATTATACTCATATATAAGTTATATATATGAGTATAATATATTGCACCAAATTCATATATAATAAAAAATACATTTGGAAATTTTATTTACAACGGTGGACTTGCCTCAGAAAAGATCTCTTCCAGACAACAATTTAAAGAAAATTATAGATGAGCTTTTGTGGATAGTTTTAGGGAGTTAAGTGGAGAAAAAGCGCCCCCGTCATTAGATTTTATACATTACTGACGACCTAAAAGATAGAAACCGGCTTAAGGTTGCACAAGATATATTAACTGCAAGAAGAGTGCCCAGAAGTATATCGAAATCAACACAGTTAAATGCGCGTACGTATATATATATATATATATATATATATATATATATACGTACGTATAATATAGCAGTACTAATACAGAGACCTTGGTGTTATCCATAGCACACGAACGAACGAATTGGTATGGACACAGTAGATTGTTAGAGGAAAGACAACTGTAAAGTTGATTTCGATAACTGTAGATAGATTTGGAAGGATAGATATAGGACGATAACCGGTGACGCTAGTGGGATTGGAGATTTTTGGTTAAGGGAATGGCATAAACATACTTCCATTGTGCATTGTGAAATTTTTAATGTGGGTGACATAGTCTGATATAGTCACTTCTAAAGGCTTTAATGGATATGGATTTGATGCACTTCTTGACTGCAACTTCAGAAATAGAGACTGGTAGGACAGTAGGAGATAAAGATCTCAATGTTTTAGATTTAGTTAAAGGACTTAAATTTAACAGTGGTGTTGTAAAAAAATTACATCATGAAAATTCAATTGCAGTGAATGAGTATGTTTAGTTTTGCCTACCCCAAACGAATCTAAGAATCTTCAAACTTGCGCTTGACTGATATTCTGAATATCGGCGTTTAGCATCCCTACACATTCTGTTGCAAATGTTTCGCATTTTTTGCATTTGCATTTCTAGGCAAGGATATTTTTTATTTCTAGTTTTAGCTCTATCACGTTTACACATCGTTCTTTTAATAAATGATGTTAGCCAGGAAGCAGGTGCATGCTTTATACTAACCGGTCTCACAGGAGCATGTGTGTCGTAAATGCGATCACTTCAGTAGTTAAAGATTCTACCATACTGTCAATATTTGTTGATGACATTATGGGTGACCAGTCGATAGGCTT
Source organism: Heliconius hermathena (assembly GCA_013403705.1). Taxonomy (NCBI): domain Eukaryota; kingdom Metazoa; phylum Arthropoda; class Insecta; order Lepidoptera; family Nymphalidae; genus Heliconius; species Heliconius hermathena. The sequence goes on along the minus strand of JAAIXJ010000320.1, from coordinate 125,133 downwards.
ATTTTATATTTATTTTGTAAAATTTTTAAAATTTACTTTCGTCCATTATATTGTATTTTTTGCATGGAGAATCGCCATCCTCAGTTAACATATAAATACCTTATGAAATAATATATATTAAATAAAATTTAAACAACATTTCATCCAATCATAATAAACGACTCGCTAATAATGATTTACACAGCTGCCTCTCGTCCATTCGCGACAGTAGAGCAGACACTTTCGAATACAATAAATTTCATATAATAAACCTGAATATTAAAAGTTATTTGTGTTAATGTTATGACCATATAATCACATTTCAACAGGATTGGCAAAGGCAAAGGTCAAGAGAAACGCTTAACTTTTGCATGCCTGGATCTGGAGAGTGTTTAAAAACTGAAATTACTTTAAGTGACCATCCCAATGTACAAATATAGCGATAAATTTAGTCTTTCCTGTACTATTACAAAATTTGACTGTTTTTCTTAATTCGAAAGCAAATTAAAAACTCATTCATCTTATTATTATGAGTGAGCCATAATTTTAATGCAATAATACGTCATTATTTAGATTTCACTTATTAATAAACAAAAAAAAATATCAATGTATATACAGAAAGATTGTTAAAAAAAATTTTGATTACGTCTCATGCAATATTATAATAATAAATAAAAATGACCAAATTAATAAAATATGTCTGACTGATTCGATTAAATCTAGTTTTATAGATGTGTTACGTTACGCTATACGCGGAGTCGCCGTAATCGATATATCAACAAAATATTTTTATATCGAACTAGCGACCCGCTCGCGGCTTCGTCCACTTGTACAAAAATTATTTATTTTCTCATCTTAATTACTTTCGTGATCTAATAACATTATCATTTTGATAGCTTAACTTTGTAGCAATATTGTCGTATGTAATTCTTTATACTGACATAACTTTTTTTTATAAGCCGATCGAAATAAAACAAACTGCATTTAAATCAGTTACGCCGTTTCTGCAAACAGAGTGAACAAATGTACAGACAAACAAATAAAAAAATCAAAATAATTGTTTTAAGTTTTATTACATAAATGGATTACATAAAGGTATAAATATTCCAACAAAAGATTTTTTCAATTATGAAGATATATGAATAGAAAACGATGACTTACAGTTTTAATATATCATTCACCTGTTAAAAAATGTATTATTATTTAATCATGCACCTAACAGGTTAAAAAGGTTAGTATGAAATTTGATGTACGTTCCTAAAATAGTCAGTCAAGCTACATGAAAATGTCAATAGTGTCAGACCTACAGGAAACTACTACCGCCGCCATGGAAGGCAGTTCTGCTGAGAAGCAAGGATCTCAACAGTTGCTCTTTTAACAAATCATGTACAATAAATATATACCAATCTATAAAATATAAATTCATGTGATTTTTTTTTTCTAATATATATACATCATAGTATTTTCTTCAGACCAGATTCCGTTCCGAAATCTACAGAGGGAAATCTAAACGAGTGTAAATAAGTGGGTACTAGAATCTGTCTATGATGATAATTAAAAAAAATACAACCATAATGACTTCATTAATATTAAAGAGCTTATATCAATTAATTAATTAACTTTATACAAATTACCTATTTAAATTTTTGTTACTTTCTCTTATACCTAGAAATCAATAATAAACATTTCTAATTAAAACCAAATTTCTTTAAAGAAAACCGTACACAAAGAGACACTCCAATTTTATATATCACAGCTCTTATCACAGCTGTCATGATACTTATTATCCAAGTATTATGAAAAGATTTTCGTTTATATCATTGAAACACTTGGAGGAACTTTGGTGCTGCAAACTTTAAATCTTAAGTAAGATCCAAAATTCATCTTAAAAATAGATAAGTTTTAAATAAGTAAAATTAAATATATAATAAAAAACATGTACCTAAAATATATATTTTTGATGGTTAGAATGATTATATTCAGCAGGAACCACCATATTTAGTTAAACTTTAAGAAAAAAAAATATTTCAAACATATGATACCCTTATTTTAAAGAAATATTAATGAAATTGAAATAAAAGTAGAAGAAAACAAAAGTGACTCAACAACAAAAGTGAAATATGTAGGGGCGTCTAGGTACTCTACCAACATGGCAACATACGAGAAAAGCGTCAAGATAAAAAAAATTGAGCAACGATATGTTAAAACGCAACATTTCCTGCGAAACAGTATCTCAAGGATGTTGAGATTATGTCAATCAAACATTTATATATGTTGTATGAGATTGCGACATGAGATCGTATCTATATTTCTATAATATGTAATTTATATCTCGTAAGAATGCATTTCCTACTAGAATTCCCCGAATAGTGGTTTGATAACTGGTTTGACGACAATAGTTGCATAAAATGATATTATAGAGATAATAAAAAAAAACGTTGAGGTCCGCCACGCAGTCTTCGAAAGTGCTGACCGGAATGTGGTAACGCTAGGTTTTCTCTGCCTACCCTGTTATATGTATATAACGTAAATAAAAAAAACCTAGTTTTCTTTTTTTTTAGCTTCGCACTGTATTCCTCACACAGCAGGGTGGGCAGAGGGAACCTAGTGTTAAGACACTCCGTTCCCTACGTTCCACCAATTCCTGGACGCACTGCGTGTTGAGTGCCGGAACTCAACGCCGCGCTTTCCCCTCGACACCAGAGCGAAGACATGAAAATATAAATGTAAATAAATATTTCATCTGCTCGAGTGGGGATCGAACCCATAACCAGTCGATGCCTCAACCAATGAACTGGTAATTTAAAAAAAAACCAGAGATGATTATTGCAAATTTATATACCGCGTTACAAAATTTCTGAGTCAAAACACGTTATAAATATAAGAAAGTGAGAAGATATACAAAAAACATTTACTGGAACAGGATATAACTGTAAATGCAAACTAAAATTTTAGTATTCGTAAAATTATTTTTCGTAAAATTGTTATTTCTCAAGTCACAACTCGCGATATATATACGTATCACAATTTTTTTTAGCTTCATGCCGTATGGAATCTAAGAATCTAGTGTTATGTACACTCCGTTAAAATTAACACATTTAAGTCCGCCACTTTCCACCGATGTCTTGGATGGAAGCATTGCGTGATGAGTAGCGAAACTGAACGCCGCATTCATTTCCTCACCACAAGGGCGAGGAAATGAAAATTAAATCTTTCTGTTCCTCGTTTGTGCCCTTGCGCCACGACTGGCCTTAAATATACACGCATAATTAGATATGTATTATTCAAAGCAGTGAAACTCATCAACAAACAGTTTACATTTTCACATATAATTTCGTTCTCTATTTGTATACAAACAAATTAGACGTCCACGTGCAAAATGACATTATGTTCCTTGTAAACATTTACACTTGATTGAACCGCGCGCACCGGAGAGCGTATCGTTGCATAACTTCGAAAGTAAGTACGTTATAAACAAAAGTATACAGTGCGATCAACGAGTCGTGGGCACTGAAGTTGGTTTTTCTGACCTATTCGTCATTGTTTACTTGGGAAGAAAATAATCAAAAGTAAGAAAAAATCCTAAAATGAAATCTATGCAGCTAACTTCAGACAAGATACGACTCCACGACTTGTTGACCGTACTGTACATGACTATTACATTTCTGATCGACGCCGATAAATATTTGCAGCTTAGTGAATCAGGGATTCTCAATAAAAATATGTTTTTTTCATGCAATATTTTAACTTTAAAATCTGTAATATCGATAACAAGTTGTCGTTTGCAACTTCAGCTATGTGTGACTCTTTAACCCTATTATTTAAAAACCTATTATATATAGGATAAATAGGAAGGTACGTTTCTTTTTGCCATTCTCTTTTTCTGCTTCTCCACTTTTTTAAAGAAATATATACGGAAGATTTCATCTATCTACATCCATTAGTTTTTTTCTGTGTCTTAACGCAGCCAAAACAACTTCTCAACTTCTTCCAGAAAGGAAGAAATATTATGTACACATATACCTGTATAAAAGAATAAAATATTTTTAAACATTTTTAAAGTGTTATTCCACACTTAGGATACACTTCTAAATAAGTAAGAATAAAATATTTTATTTATTTTTTTATCTCAGCAAGTCATATTTTTCAAAGCTCTTAAGAGTATAATGATACATTGTTTACCGCTGTACGTCTATTTACAGAAATCTCCGATTTCGGAATCCATCGCTATAATTTATTTGACTAATCGGAAGAGACACCACATCACCAGAAACCATAACTGATCTCGTAATCTGTTTTGTGTGTAATTAGACAAGTCTCTTGCATCCTCATATAATTTATATAGATTTTTACTTTAAACTATTTGAATATGTTATTTGATTTTAGAAATAATCAAATACAATAAATCATAGGCAGACGTCAAATAGCGATTATTTATAAGGCTATTGACTGCACCGCCAACAACTACAAGCCACGCTATGGAGTTACTGAACTCTTACGCCTTTCTCCAATTGTTTCAATATTTGAGATTAACTTAATTAGACGGCACTTCACATAAAATGTTGGATAAATAATAACAATAAAAAACAATATTGTTGTCGAATATCTATAGAACCTGTGCCTTTTTGTAAGTTAGTTACAATTTTTTTATGTAGCATCCTTGTGTGCTACCCACAAGACAGCGATTTTAAACGCGACAGTTGTGGGTAAAATTCCCTCTCGGGAGTAAGTATTTAATATTTTCGTTTTCTCGCTCTGGTAACGAGTTCCGCCACTCATCACGCATTCAAGCTTAGCTTAACCAGAGCCTTTTGATCTGATACCTCACTTGAACTAGCGGCTTTAATACTAAATTTTGCCTCCTTTTAAAGCTATAATTTTTGGAGATTTAAAAACATATGCACCTATAGTTTTTTTCCTGAACTAGTACTACCTGTAGATGCTAGCTGCCATAGTTCATAACTCTATGTCAACCGGAAGTACCATATTAATAAATTTAATTCCCTTTGTAGTGTCGAAATACGCGTTTTTAAATGAAACGCGAAATAAACGTCAATATAGTAGAATGATTTTGATGATGATTTTTTCTGGAAATCTTGGGACCGTAGATCTGAGTATATAGTTTGAATTTTAACTCGGTATCTCCATGCGCTCCTGAGATCTTGACAGAGAGACAGACAGACAAGCAGATAGACAGACGGACGGAAAAAGGTACGGAACCTTAAAAACTAACTTGATGATTGAGTCGTTTCTCAAACATTATTGCAATCTTCCTAATCAATATATTCTTTTATCTTTTTCAAAAACATAATATATTTATATTCAATAAGATGGTTCGAATGTTTATTATCTTTTTTCTTTTACATCAAACGACAGTACAGATTTATCTATTTAATCTTTCACTTATATTTCAAGTGTCACAGTAAGATAATTTGAGTGAGACTATTGCACAGTATTAAATATTTATTGACAATGTATTTTAACGACCTAAAGGAAAACAAGAGATTTCTATTCACACTTTAAGTAGATTGAATCAATATTTAAATTACCATAAACGCTTTCTAGGAAACTACATAAACAATCCATCGTATTTTCTTGAATTTTAGCTAAAAGAGAATCAAACTCTGGTACCTTTTAGAGTGAAAACATTGCTACTCTTCCACGAGGTATTATAGTTTAACACTCTAGTCAAGTCTTCATTATATTGCAAAATCGCTTAAGTCTACCATTACATGGTACACTAGCGTAGATAAGTGTAGCAGACTTCCGTTCTTGAATTCATAATGTTAGTAAAATAGTTAAACGCCATTGTGTTTTTCACTGATAATTCCGTTTAGCTATACAAATAACATTGACTTATTATTCATAAAATATTTTATTATTTTTTAAATTATGGATTTAAGGTAAATGATTGAATAAGGCGGATAGTAATTTTCCAATATCGTAGTTATTAAAATTGACATCAAAAGTTCATATTTATATTATTCGATTATAATCGGAAAATAAAAAATTAAAAAATCAAAGTGAATAATGTGACGTAGTGCGGTAATTGTGGCACAATAAGCAATGGCTGTGGGTTCGACCGTCACTCCGAAGAATGTATCGTTTTCATTTCACCACTCTAGTAGACTAAAATGAAGCGAAATGGAATCGGAGTATCTTAACATTAAGTTCCCCTATCCTACTAGATAGGGGAAAAAGAATGGAGTGCGAAAAAATAATAATAAAGAGTGAATATAACATAATCGTAAGAGTTTCCTGTTTCTGCTCCACCAAATTGCAGAAACAAAATTTTGTTAAACTTAACTATATTGACATAATATGACATAGCTCGTGGATTGTAATATGTACTTAAATAAATATAGGCAAGTTTTGGTATAGTATTTACTTTTATCGATTACGATCTCAAAGTACAGGCGATATTAAAAATACCTGGATTTTCTTGGGAATTAAATATCTAGATAATTATCTCTAGTTATAAGCCTTATTTAAGTAGCAGATAAATATAAAACTGTTGATTAGCTAATAATAATAAAAAAAATTAAAATAAGTAGGGACCACGTGTTTGTAGTGTTTAGTTAAAATTATTAAAAAAAAAGTACAGGCAAAACACACGGATACATATACATATGTACATACCGACGAGTGATCTACTATTTGTAGACTATTTAAAATTCTTACTTCGAGTAGACAAACAAAGTGAAACAACGCATTAATTTGCGCAAAAAATCCTTGGGCATTTTATTTTTTCTTATGATTACTCATATATTTATCGTGCTGACAATCTAAGAGTCACTGCCACATAAATTATCAAATGATATATAAAAAACCGGTCAAGTGCGAGTGGGCCTCGCCAACCTATGTACCGTACTCGTAACAAATTTCATGTATGTTAATCAACGGAAGGTAAAATATTTTGTTTATAATGTGAATATAAAAAAATGATAGCTATCTTTGAACAAATTCTCTATCCAAGTAGTTCCTTCCTCCATCATGGAAGAAGATATTTTTGATATCTTCTTCCATGATGGAGGACTCTTCTAACGTCAAAGAAAAAACTAACTAGTTAGGTATCTATTTCAAAACTATAAACTGGTCATAGATGACCGAGAAAGATACATCTGAACTTGACATAAATAAATTGATAAGCCACAGTGACGTCTTTACAATACCGTTTAGTATTTTCATAAGAAAATAGCCCTCTATACGTGTGTTATTAGTAATAGTTTTAAATAAAATAATTTTTGATGTCATTAAAGTTGACAACAATATTGTTGAAATTTAAGGTGTTCTCATCATGTATTTATATTTTTTTCCAGATTACGTGCTGAGTGGCGAAACTTAACGCCGCATTGTGTCTAGAGCAGGAAAATGAAAACAATTTAGATATTTTTTCTACCGAGTGCGGATCGAATACACCATCATGTTTACAATATCATTTTGAGCCTAGTCGTGGCGCATGTGCACAATCGTGTCACTGTACACGCGACAGGTTGTGGGTTCGATTACCGCTCGAGTAATTGCAATATTTAACATATTCTTTGGGAAGTGTCTTAATAAGAACAAAGTGTCTTAACACTACGTTCCCTCTGCCTACCCATTTATCTGCGGGATACAACGTAAAACTGAAAAAAAAAAATGTTTACAATAAGATTCTGTGCAGGGGCCACTATGGAAGCCTCAACTATGAATTGAAATTAAATAAAATACGTGTCATACGTGCCAACTATTTCTTCACCCATTATTCTGTTCAAATTAAATGAAAAACTGTATAGTAAAACTTGCATAATTGACAACTGCATCATGTCAACCACTCCACTCCAATATTCAATTAGAAAAACTAACCTGCATCCTTGACATAAATTTTCATATATTGAAAAATAAACTATAACATTTCGTACCCAGGTGGCATTTCGTAACTGTTATCGACGTAATTGTTAATATCGATAAGCTTATTTGAAATTTTTGTTTCGTAAGTCGAAGGCACGTGGGGACTTGAAATATCTTTTAGAATAGGTACAGACAGCTACATAATATTGTATATGTAGAGACTTAAAAATATGTATTTAGTATAAAATACATATTTTTAAGTCTACTATACATATATTTTAATTACTATATATTTTATGATGAGAAATCATAACTTTTGGTAAATAATAAAATTAAAATTAAGGTATATTTATTTTATTATATAATATGTTGAAATCAAAAATCGATTTAAATATGTAAATAGAAGAAATTAGTCAAATTAATACTTATTTAGAAATCGTATATAAATTTGAACGTAGCGGGACTCGCACCCGCGTCTCCTGGAACATGAAGCTTCGTCGAAATTTTTATACGCTTGTTATTATATNTATATATATATATATATAGTCAGAGCGCCCGGTCGGTGTCCAGGAGGCGCGGGTTCGAATCCTGCTACGTTCAAATTTTTATACGTTTTCTAAATAAATATTTTTCTTTCCTAAGTGAGGAATAACATTAAAAATAAGTTGATAACTGCGACTTCGAATACTGCATATCACAATTAACTACTTTTACCAAAAAAAAAGTAATTACAAGTAACTTCTACTGTAGAAAGATATGTTTATGTCTCATTATTTCTGTTTATACATCGTATTTTATTACAAAACGAAACATTTCCATTCTCTTTCATAGTTTTGTAATGTTTTGTTATATACAACTTTACATAATAAGTGAAATAACTATTTTTATTGCGTATTCATCTTTTCGTAATTTATTATAACTTACAATAATATATTATAATATATATTGAGGTCGGTCGTGGCGCAGAGGCACAAAGTGTGACTGTAAAATCGACTAGTTGTGGGTTCGATCCCCACTCGAGGAAGTGAAATATTTATTTACATTTATATTTTCATTTCTTCGCTCTGGTGTCGAGGCAAAGCGCGGCGTTGAGTTCCGCCCTCAGCACGCAATGTCTCCAGAATTCGGCGGAGAGTGGGGAACGGAGTGTCTCAACACTAGGTTCCCTCTGCCTACCCTGCTGTGTGGGGGATACAGCGTGAAGCTGATTTGATATGATATGATTTAATTTTGATTTGATAATAATATATAATCATTTTAGTTAATGTTTTAGGTTAGTTTTTGTGTTTTTATTATTTACATAATATCTTCAATGTACAATTTAGCTCTTCTACTATATTGTGAAAGTTGAATGTACGAACATATTAATTATTTTTATTGAATTTTACGAGAAAAGTGTGAAGCTCGTTTCATATTTTATAAAATATTTAAGTAAATCGTTAACCCTTCAATACTATGCGAGTATCGATCGGGCTTTAAATTTTATAAAATTTGACCAAAAGTCATTATATATTCAAACCTTTGTGGATGTGGTGTGTTTGTGGTTTACATAATGTCTAACTATAAGATTGTTTCGGGGAAGATTTTGCATTATTTTTGGATATATTCACATTTAACACTACGAAATAATATAACATGATTTCGGCACGCGCCATCTAATATCAAGAAATAACTGATGGCCCCTCAAAATACAAAAGGAATGTGAAGAAAAACAACATATTAAATCTATTCGAATCGCTTATGGCTGATTAAAATCTACATAAATTATGTTTATGCTGTTTCAAGCAGTATCCCATATATAGCAGGGTAGGCAGAGGGAACCCGGGAACCTAATGTTTAGTCTCTCCGTTCCCATTAAGATACTCATTTTCCATTTTCCACCGAATACCGAAAGCATTGCGTGTAGAGTGGCGGAACTCATCGCCGCGCTGTGCCTCGACACCAGAGCGAAGAAAATATTTAATATTTAATTTCCTCAAGTGGGAATCGAACCCACAACCTGTTGTGTTTACATATACACGCTTGTGCCCCTACGCCACAACTGGCGTAGTACTTATAAAAATGTTTATCTGACTTTTATCTTAATAATATAATAGAAATATATATCTTTGTGGCTCCAGTTTTATTATCAACGACTGAATATTTTATTAGCCATTGTTAAAGCTTTGAACTGAAATATTTGTTATATATGTATTAACGTCATACGTTATTATGTAATTTATAATTTTAATGTTTTTTAAATTTGCATAAACAAAGGTGTAATTATATTGACTTTTATATTATATTGTTATTTTTTTAATTATTGATTATAACTTTAACTAGCTAATAAAGTTTACAAACGCATCTTTGAATGGCGTCACTCAGAAAATTGGGTGTAGAACTGTTGAGGTGTGGGAAATTGGACGGAATGCGGGAATCAGAGCATCCTAACCTTAGGTTCCCTCTTCCTATAAGCGGGACACCCTTAATAACTTAATTTAACTAAAAACAATGATTTTTAAAATTGTTATATATGTCTGTGCTTTTGTTCAAGCTAATCACAGAAACGAATTAACCTATTTTATTGAGGTTTTTACTATTTATTCTGGGAAGCTTTCCTTAATGTATAGGGTTTGTTTTATTGCAATCGGTATATCAATAAAAGAGTCATATAATTTTCAAAAACAAAATTGCTACAAATAACTGTTTGATTGAATTTGGCTGAAACTTTATTTTTCAATATAGGCATAGATATTATTTTTAAAATTATATCATTATTAGGAAACGAAATTAATGCAGATGAGTAAATTAATAACTATGAAATTCAAGCGGGAGAAGCCGCGAGCGGGTCACTAGTATTATTAAAAAAACATATTTTTAAAGCCTCAACCGAAAGAATCACCTACCCAAATAAAATAAGAACATCTATCTAAAATAAGACAGATGAAGATGTGATAATTTAAAAAAAAACAATATTGAAAAATAAAACAAGTATACGTTCACGTATAATTATGAATTTAAAAATATTACAATCATAAAAGGTATACAACCTTGCGGAAGCCATTATTGTTGATAACAAATGTCAATGATAACTTATTTGCATAACATAAGTGAGTACGATACATTGGAGCACATCCAGGGTGACCATGGAAGTGTTGTTGGAAAAACATCAAAATCAAAATCATTTATACATTGAATTGGGAATATACATATCGGTAGTTTAGAATATATTTTTTTATTTTTTAAAAATTTTTCAGTTGTTACATAAAAAGTTTAAGTGAAATATCAGCTTCACGCTTAATCCCGCGCACAGCAGGGCAGGCAGGGAGAATAATGTTAAGACACTTCGTTCCTAGCTAGGTAGATTATTTATTTGGAATAAAGTTTCATATATTTCCAAGAATAATTTTCTCATTAATGAACGATAACAATTCATACGATTTGTTACATTTTTAAATTACAAATAAGTACGTAAAAAATAAATGCATATGTCAAATATGAATTTACTATATATTGCTATTCGAGACCTGTGAAACCAAAAATTATAGCTTATCTGGCAGATAAGGCTGTCCGGGACTTTATCAGCCAGAGTTAAAACTAGCCCTCAGTAAACAGCTATAAGTTTAAAAAAATACTTTTCTCTTACTCATTTTCACGTTTTGCCTATTGCTCGCACTTTAATGAATTAATTAAAATTCTAATGTGTAGCAACGTCTAGAACAATAATTTCATGTAAATTTGGAACTCAAGATTTTTTTTTAATTGTCAAGTTATCTTGGAAATTATAATATATATGCATAATACTACATAGTATATATTACGTACAGAGACTGCTACAAAAATATAACGTAAAATATATTTAATTTACAACTCATTCCGCAGGCATATACGAAATTTTTTGACTATTTGTAGTTTTTTAATGATTGATTTACTCATGTCAACGAAGGCGAAATCGAATAGATCTTATGTAAATAGCACAGAGCTGATGATATCGCCCATCTTCATGGTGCCTATTTCTCTAATTATGTTATCTTTATCTCTTAATGGATTTTGACACGGTTTAACAGTCATTTAGATATTTTCGAGGACAACTTACGTATATATTATGCCAATTACACAAAATATTTATAATTTTTTAACAACCTAAACATAAATTACATTAGGGCATTACAATAGGGCATTATTCTTTTTGTATAAGAAATTTACAGGACTGATTTTTCCTGAATGGAAATTTCAAAAAACTACAGCAAACAAAAGAAAATTACATATAATTAATACCAAAAATGTATATTTTTTTTATTATTTTCGTGACTGTATCTATGTACTATCTATTTTTTTAAAGCCTAAATACCACCAAATAATTTAATTATAATGTGTAGGTAAACAAAAATTCAAAAACATGAAACATTGAAGAAAAATATTTAAATAATAATCAACAGGGTATTTAATGGGAGAAAATATAATGTTTCTAATATTTTAATAAAATTTCAATTAAAATATTACTTGGGTATTCTTCCTATACCTATTCAATTTTTAATAATCCATGTTTTGATTTTTTATGTACGTAAGTAGTACCTATTTAATCTAGGTAATTTAAATTTAATTATACTATTAAATGTTGAGACAGACACGCGATCACTTTTATTGTTAATGTTTTAAAATATTTATAAATTATAATTACAAATGGCATCAGTAATTACTGTCATTTAAAAATGTCGGTATGGACAAAAACGCGTAATTTTAACTACGCAAAGATTAAGAACGATTTTAAATGCTATAAAATTGTTATTTACTAATTTAATTTAACAAGATTATGTTATAACACTTCTTTTTATTTTTATTAAACAAAAAATATATTAAAAAATACTTACTTGGCGTGTATGAAATGTCATCCATAATCGCCAGCTTGCTGGGTCTTTTATCATCTTCAGACTTCAACCCCATTTTCACTGATGCGATTTTTTAAAAATAATAAAAACAAAATCAATTACCGCACTCAATACTATTCACAAATTCTTAATTTTTTACGCAATTTTTAGTAAATATTTAATTTAATATTATATATATTAAATTTTCTTATCGGGTATTTGCGTCAGTATGTCATGCTGCCGCCGGCACGCGTTACACCGCACGGAGGTTTCTGTGGACTGTCACGGCGGAATGGTGCAACCTTGTTTTTAAGCCACGCGACTAAGTCACAGCCATACCTTGATAAGTTGAGAGATCAGTAAAATTGACATGTGAGTGTTGAATCTTATCCTTCTGATATATCACACTTATCAGGTCCTATTTATTCATTTGCGAGTTATCTGATGGTGGACGGAAGATGTCGTTTATTTTATTAGCCTTATTAATAAATAGTTAGGGATTATGTTATCGGTGTACCTTTAGTTTATAAATATATATATGTATATTTACAGTGTTATTTATATTTATAGTATGATACCAAGTCATTGAACTCCGCACGTACTTTTTGATGGCTTTAACCAAAATATGTCAGGTGGCATACTGTTACAAAGGAAAGTAACATTGTAAGCGCAGTGAGTTGCTCATACGATTGCTTGATGCTGCTTATTCAAACATTTTACATACATTTTATGAGTCACAAGGATAAGTAAATGTGTGTAGTGCGAATTTTTGTTTAATAAACTATCTTTTCAAGTTAAAATATGTATGTATGTATTTTACAGGAATTTCCGCTCAGTGGACCGAAAACTTTAAAGTTAGTTAGTTAGGTACTTTAATAAAAAAAACCGAACAAGGGCGAGTCGCGCTCGCCCACCGAGGGTTCCGTAAAAAATTGGAGGTCTTGAGCTTTTTCTGAAATTCAAGCTTAGCTTAGCTAAAGTCCTTTCATTTAATACCTCACTTTTATAAAGCTATATTTTTTTTCACACCCTTTTATAAAGCTATATTTTTTTAGAATTTAACCACAAATATATAGTTTTCGTATTTTTTCCTGAACTAGTACTACTTGTAGATGCCAGCTGCCAAATTTCATAGTTCTAAGTTAACTGGAAGTACCCTATTAATTTTGATTCCGTTTATACTGTCTAAATATTTAATCATCATCTATTGAAAAACATTGAAAAATTCACTTTTGTTTGTAGGGTCAAATCGAAAACGGTGACTCGGATTTTTTCAGATGTTAAAATTACGAAGAAAAAGTTAAAATAACGAGCTGAAATTTACACACAACATACTCAGTTACTAATCTTTCCCCCTATATTATCACTTTTCTAATGAAGTCAATATAAAAGTAATCTGATTACGTTTTTTAAAAAATGGGAAATGACCCACTGTGCACCGGACTACTGGTCTACAGAGACTCGACCCGTACACAGCGTCTCGGTAGTATAATAGTCATTTAAAACTATGATGTATATTTAGTTCTCGGAGATAATGAAACGTCTTGACAAACAGACGCTTGGCAAATGTTATATATTATATATAGACCTACCAACCTAGAAAAAAAAAATACCTGCCTTCCTAATACCCGGGAGTTTTAAATGACAATTTCACCTTACTTTTGATCACGGTATATTAATGACATTTTAGAGGATCCTTCTCTGCATAGCAATGAATGCTTCATTGCTATGCAGACTGCAGATGCTATTTTGTAATAAGGGAATCGAACTCATAATCGTCGCGCCTATTTTTTATTTAAGCTTTTAGAGGTCAGTCATGGCGCAGGGACTCAAGTGTGTGACTGTAAACGCGACTGGTTGTGGGTTCGAACCCCACTCGAGGAAGTGAAATATTTATTTAAATTTATATTATAATATAATTCCTAACACTAGGTCCCCTCTGCCTACCATGCTGTAAGGGATATAGCGCGAAGCTGATTTATTTATTTATTTTGTGGTTAATAAAAAAAATATATATTTTTTAACATTTTCAAAGTATTATTCCACTTTTAGAAATGAAAAATATTTTTTAGAAAACGTATAATAAGACTGCTTCGTTCAAAAGTTTATTCGTTCTGTAAATAAGTACCTAATATAAAAAAAAATATTTACCCTAAGTTCAGACGTGTAGTACTAGTAACGTTTATGATAAAAAAAAATGTAGCATAAAAATAGTATTAATAACTAGAAAGAGATAAGAACATTTAGAGTAAGTAAATATGTAAATAATTATTATAAATTAGCATTAAGTTTGTAACTGGGGCAATGGTCAATAAAAGGCTTTTATTTATTATAATATTATTTATAAGTTCAGACGAACGCGCGGCAACGCGCGGTATGCTCGCCGCGCGGTTTAAGATTGTTACAAATTAATGTTGCTGTGTACATGACCGCTTGTCACCGCGCATGCCTGCGCGCACTTCCATGCACCGCGCGCGTTATCCTGTACCCCGTGTTTCCACGCGCGGTTTAAGATCTACAGTCCTGTATACAGAGTTGCTAACCTCAGCAAAGCAAAAAACAGCAAATGGAACTTGAAAAGACAGTAGGAAACAGTAAAATAGAATAATTTAATAATTATACATCAACTTTTAGATTTATAATGAAAATAAAGTTACAATGAAAAGATTTAACCAATATATCATAAATTACTATAACTAAGGCAAAAACAGTTAATTAACTGTTAAAACAGTAGGATTGGTAGCACTGCTTGTACGACTATATACTAGTTCAGTTGACCCGCGTGGTTTGAGGCGAACGGACCCACGGAGCTACGAAAATGGACAACGCGATATCTGTTAATTTACTAATTTATGAAATTGTACTTTAATGTTACTATCAGTATTTCTTTTGGTGATATGTAATATCTTATAGCACCATCTATAGGTTGCAAATCCTTTTCAATCATACAAAAAGTCAAAGGATGCAATCTACATCATAAAGTTCTTGAAAAACCGACCTTCGTGTTCGTTAGTATAAGTCTTTGACTCAAAATAGGGTGAACCCAGTATTGTCTTTGCTTTCTTTCTTGAGGTATGAAGCCCACAATAGCCTCCTCCACATCCACTCGCACTGAATGTATACACCAGCTGATCGCGCATCAGCGCGCGTCATCGCGCGTTCGTCTGAACTTAGCCTTAGGGAATCTTAGATAATGTTGCCTCTTTTTTTCTTAAAATATACATATTGCATTTAAAGAGATCACTGAAGAAAAATATAGATAAGATAATACGCCCTTGCTTGCTTTTCCTTATAAAAATCATATAAGATAAATGTTCTTTGTCTTATATGATTTTTATAAGGAAGGCTGTCGAGGCACAAGGGCGTGACTGTAAAGTGACGGTTGTAAGTTCAATCACAACTCGGAGGAGTGAATTATTACTTATTAATATTTTCATTCCTTCGCTCTGGCACCAAGACAAAATACTGGCGTTGAGTTCTTCCACTTAAAACGCAATGCCTCCATAATTCGACGGAAAGTGGGGAACGGAGTGTTTAACACTAGGTTCTGTCTACTTACTCTGCTGTGTGCGGGATACAGCGTGAATCTGTTTTTTTTAATGAAATCTAATTGTAATCTTCATTAAATACATAAGGCGGAAACACACACGGAAGGCAGTGGTCGAGTCAAACTATTAAGAATAATGGTACTAATAAATATGGTGCAGATGAACATAAACTCGTACCAAATATATGAAAGATCACACAAACAAGAAATATCAGAAAAATCACACAAACGTCCCGGAGAGTTCAATAAGACTGCAGCTGCGGTCTGGTAGGAGGAATTCACGGTGTGGAGACGGGGCGGTGCCCTTGCGCTTTCTTCCTTTTATTACAACTAACGACAATGGACTAACTGTCCATAGTGGACAAGAAAATGAGTTGCGTTCTAAGTTTTTCTTCGGAAGATTCATTAAGGTATTGTGAAAAGTTACAATATTTATTGAGTAGATATCTATATAAATATACTAAAGCGTTTTCATGCAACATTGGTAAAACGACAAATTAGAGGATAGATACTGTTAGTAAATGTTATCAATTTTTTCTACAAAACTGTTATAGGCCAGTTATTAACTTACTTCTTAAGTTTTGATTCTTAAGTTAGAGGCCAGTCGTGGCGCAGCGGCACGAAGTGTGACTGTAAAATCGAATGGTTGTGGGTGCGATCCCCACTCGAGGAGATGAAATATTTACTTAAATTTATATTTCCATTTCTTCGCTCTGGTGTCGAGGCTGAGCGCGGCATTGAGTTCTGCTACTCAACACGCAATGCCAGAATTCGGCAGAAAGTGGTGAACGGAGTGTCTTAACACTAGGTTCCCTCCGCCTACCCTGTTGTGTGCGGGATACAGCGTGAAGCCGATTTTTTTATTTCTTAAGTTTTCCAGCGTGGTACTATAACATTAGGAACGGAGTATTTTAACATTAAGTTGCCTCTGCTTTCTCTATATGCGGTATACAGCGTTAAACTCAAAAAAAAGTTTAATTCTAATTTACAATCATCATTTGCAAAAAATACGCCCCGACTACATCACGACGGCGTCGATGGTCATCATTTTAAAAAATTGCCATTATTTACATTAAGTATTCAAGACCCGTCAGCCTCTGAGTGAAACGGGTCAACTTAACGAGCTACCTAATTTGGAGCCGCGCTGCTCTGCCCTGGAACGAAACTGGTTTTCTATTGTTTTTAGAATGCTGTCTCAACATGACATATTTGTTACTAATGTTTTCATTATTTACTTATTATTTAAATGTTAAGATTTATTATAGGGCTTTAATATTGGACGGTCAAGGAACCTTATATTCCTACCATAAAGGCCTATACGAGAATTTTTTCAAGACTTTAGCAACGCTATAAACTGCCGATTCTTGTTTGTATCATTTATTCAAGTTTATTATTACGATTTTAACTTCCGTTTCGGGTTATGTTTATCATAACAACATATCCAGGTACATATCACATTATGTATAATTTTACATAAAACTCGTGGGATGGGAAATTATATATTATCATTATTATTATACAATATGTTTATCACTAAGGTTACAAATAAGTTGGTGGTAAACTTGAGTCATAGATAAAAAAATAAAAAATGAAATTAAAAATAACTTACCATACCTATAATAATATTTGACTGCAATAACTATTAGTAACAAATTTTTTTATAACACAGTCTTAAATTTTGCCGTTTGTCCACACTAATCCATGCTTCTACGGTCTATCTATACCATAATTATATACAAATAAATTTTTAGGGTTCTGTAGCCTAATGGCGAAAAACGGAATCCTTATAAATTCGTCACGTATGTCTGTCCGTCCGTCAGTATGTCACTGCCACTTTATTCCGAAACTATTAGGATTACACAATTGAAACTTAATAGGTAGATTATATTAGATTAGTATTCTGTTAACCACTTTACGATTTTTATACAAAAAAATATATATTAAAAGAGTCACCCCATACATGGAATTGAAACAACTTTTTTCTTTAAACCTATACGTGTAGACACCCATAGAAAGGTTTATAAAAATGGCATTAAGGTTTCTAAAACCATTTTTTTCAAAGTCAATCGTTCCAAAGATAGACACTTTTAAATTCAAAGTGTTAAAATGTATGTCACTCCCTCTTTAACTGTTAAACAACCAAAATGAATAATCAAAATATATATNATATCTATATATATATATATATATATGTTATAGACCTCAATAAACACTTTCAACGAAAATTGGTTCGAACGAGGTACAGTCAGCACTTTTTGAGGTATAGTACTTTTTCAGAAAATGTAAATTATAGCTTTGTATAGAAATATCATAAAACATTATGAAAAACAAAGTTATTTTTGTTGGTGAAATATTAGTTGAAATACTAGTTGTAGGTAATTTACAACTCTCAATATATTATTTTCCTTGGTCTATACTTGCTTCTCCGGAACCCTTTACTTGCGTGTCCAACTCGCACTTGGCCACTTTTTTATGAAGATAATAATATTTTACTATACAGAATTCTGTAATAGTAAAATTTTACTAACTAACATTTTAATAGTGGAATTCAACTACATATTTATGATGTTGTTGTGATGTTCGTGGCGCATAGAAAACGTGTCAATGGAGGTATAGACAATAGATACTTCCTTACTTTTGACTGCAAAGACAAAGTCGCACAAAAACAAGTCAGTTATATATAAAGTAAGGCGTAGTATATAGGATTCTGATACTCTGTGACTTATCTGTTTTTATATTTTTATTTTGTATTAAACAGAATAATTTACCCATATTTTATTAGTAAAATAAAGCATTTAATCCAACAAACAGAAAACGGAATGCATATGCACAAAGCGTATGTTGACTAACTTTGGTAGTTTCAACAAATTTATGCGCAAATAAATATACATTAGGTTTGTATATATTCACTATCTAATCTTAAGTGTAGAAATCTCCAGAAGGCTGAAGTGGAATAGTAGTAGAGTTTCCAATTAATCCCTAACTACTTATTGACTTACACCGACAATATAATCGACATTTTCAGACCGTATCATTAAAAGAGAAACTTATTATATATTTAATTGTATACTTAATTATGAGGAAACCGAACGGATTTTGAAAAGAATTATATAGGATTTTTATCACACACACACACATACACAAACACACCGAGCACACAGCACAGCACTCACATAGTAAATTGTTTATTGTATAACAATAACTGTTCAAATTATGTTTAAAGTCCTAAGACTGTTACTGCCCTTTGGTATAAGGCGAGACATACCAACACAACTATTATAATTACTTTCCCGTCTCACTAAACAAATATTTTGTATGTGTTGAGAAATAAAACAATTTTTTTTTATTTAGTAGCGCGAAGGTTACTCATTCAAATTAATTCATTTAATTAATGAATATACGATAGAGATATGTGCATAGAATGAGATGAGAATATGAAGAAGAACGTGCTCAGTTGGTTTGGGCACGTCGGGGATTTATATTCTACAATTTTCTTGTAGATTGATTATGTTTTTTAACTCTTTTTTTTATCAAGCTGCTTAAAAATATTACAACATTACCTAAGTTCCAAAGTTAGTATCTACATTCAATAAGTCAGCTATATACTTTGAAAAAGATTTAAAAAATCTATCTTTTGGCATCATCAAGTATCGCCATTGATTTTTTTTAAATCATGTGATTTACTAGTGTTACTTTAAATACCTGTCTAAATTTAATATATTTTTAATTTTCATGAATTAATTTAGTGTATATTAGAAAACGGCACGGAACCGTTGGTGGGCGATTCCGACTCGGATTTGACCGGTTTTTCAGAGTTCCGTACGTCAAAAAGGTTGAAACGGAACCGTTATATAATAGGATCACTTTCTTGTCCGTCTGTCCGTCTGTCAAGACTATTTATCTCAAGATACATCAGTGAAATTGAAATATTGATTATATGGTTTCTTGAAGCACAATAAAATTCAACAAGCTTCTAAGTCAACGGAATCAAAATATACGAACATTTATGCATCAATTTTGTAGCATTTTATATGAAATTTATCAGTTATGAAATCTAGCACAAAGTTGAGACTTATATGAAAATTTATAGATATTTCAAAGAAAAAAATAATTACAAAATTATGTTTGTAGCTCATTTCATACAAAATGAGTGCCTACTTAAATTTGTCAACTTTTATAAGTTGTACATTCCACTGATCTACAATCGTGAAATTGATACGGAAGCCTTAGTGGGCGAGTCCAACTCAGCCGGCTGAAGGAGCTGAGTATCAAGACACTCCATTCTCTCTTTTAACTTTACGCCCAAATTTGAGACAATGCTTAATGAGTGACGAAACTGAGCGACGCATATTATCTTTACCAGTACCTCTGTATATGACTCTTATATTTCTTCTCCTTATCTTTCAAGAAAATAACTAAGCATTTAATATAACCTAAGTACATATACTTATTTAAAACACAAGTATTTTACTACACTTATTTTAATTTACCATAAAAAATATTTGTTGTGTTCTTTAAACGTATGACACAGTTAATTCAAAAGATTCCATATTCAAAAATTAGAGAATGATACTTTAATGTTACTTTTATAGAAAGCCTTATCTAACTATAATAAATATATTGTTTTAAAGATAATTTTTGAACATCTAAATCTTGTTGATATTGAGTTGACAACGTTGTGTAACATTATTAGTTAATCGGTCTGAAATAAAATAAGAAAAAATGCAACATAGGAAAGTACCTACTGACTAATCGCGATGGTTGTGGGTTCAATTCCAAATCGGGGGAATGATTTTTTTCATTTTCACTCGTCATGTATTTTCTAGAATTCAGATAGTTTAGTAGCAGATAACTGAGTGTCTTAACACTTGACGCACACTTCTCTCTGCCTACCCTGCTCGAAATTTTTCTTCATGCATTCCCGGGCATAACCTAATAAAGCTGTATAACTTTTCATCGTAGAGATAAGCATTGTTAATTGAGTGACGAGTACATTGGCAATTTGTCTCACACAATATGAAATCGCCAATAATAATAATTATATATTTAAAATATTTTATTATATAATCATTGAAATTTAAATCAAATCAGCTTCACGCTGTATACTGCACACAGTAGAGTAAGCAGAGAAAACCTGGTGTTAAAACACTCCGTTACTTACTTACCGCCGAATTCTGGAGGCATTACGTGTTGAGTGGTGGAACTGATCGCCGCGATTAGCGTCAACACCAGAGCGAAGAAGTAAAAATATAAATTTAAATAAATATTTCATTTCCCCGAGTGAGAATTGAAACCACGACCAGTCGCGTTTACAGTCACACTTTGTGCCCCTGCGCCACGACTGGCCTCTGTTATATAAATTGGAATAAGAACAGAAAACAACAAACAGAAAAGCTACTTTTAAACGGCAATTTAAAATTACTTAAATTATTCTTTTGGAAAATGGAAATATACAGCTATGATGCACGCAACACAACGCGCTTACAAAATGTAAGAAATGAACTACAATTATTTATTTGTAATAACTTTTATCTTTTTTTTTCAGGTTCACACTGTATTCTGCATATAGCAGTGTAGGCATATCTTAACATTTAATTTTGCGTGACATTGCGTGTTGAGTGGCGGCACTCAACGCCGCGCCAGGGTAAAGACTTTGGTACCAAAGCGAAGAAATGAAATTATTAATAAATAATAATATTATAATAATTCATTCCTCCGAGTGGAAATCTAAACCACAACCATAATATTTATAATTTGTATAATAGCAACGCTATATAAGTATCCACTTTTCGGATTTTTTCCTTTTTATTTACATACCTGATACAAGTTCTCATTTCTCACCAAGTTTCACAAACATATTTCTACGGGAAATACCCTACCGGCACTATTCCGGTTTTGATTATGCGGCGAATCGGGTTAAGAAACTTAAGTTTGTATTTTATGTACGACTATTATTACAAATATACAGCCGTATGCAATTATTTCGTATTAAATATACTATTACGACTACAATTATATAGAGTTTGTAATGATATTTTGATTGCGGTAGTTCTAAATTAGCTTAGCTTCAATTTTTTCTTTTCTCCAAGGGACCATAGACCTGAATATTGTAAATTTATTTCAGCTGGATACTTTCACGCAGTGTCGAGATAAATGGCTTCGGCAGACGGAAAGATCCACAACAAAATGATCCTATCAGGATTTCGTTTTTCCAAAAAAAAAAACTACGTTAAGCGTTACCGTAAAAAAACTGAGAATAAGCCACTCGTCTGCCGAGTGCTAGATAATACTTTATCGTTTTGATTGAACCACATGTTTCATAAATTGACAGTGATATCACTTGAAACGATTTGCTTACTGTCAATGTAAATAAGCGTCTCATTTTCTTTCCTCAGTTTTAAATATTAGGTGTAGAAATTTCTCAACTTAATAATAGTAATCTCTATCTCTATATATAATAAAGATGTATAATATTATAGAAAAGTCGATTCTGTACTTGAAAGATAAAAAAAAATTGGGTCGGTTAACAAATCGATTATAAAAGATAAAAAACCAATTAGCAGAACTCTTGTCTGGTTTTTTTTCTATCTGTCTATCTGTTTGTTTGTTCTCCAATCACGCAAAAGCTACAGGACAGAAATATATTACATAATTATAGTGTAATTATGAACATTTTGAATATTTTTCGATCATTTGTCGATATGGTAATAGTCAGATGAAAAGCAAACTATTATTATTAACTATAAGAATGTTATGTGTAGTGGATAAGCTCCCAGAGCGTCGACTTAGATAGTTTGGCCACGTTACGCGCCTTCCTAAGAACTATGTCGGATGCAAGTGCCTTATCATATCAGTCTCTGGAGTGAGACCTCTCGGACGCGCAAGGAAGCGCTGGTTGGATGTCGTGATGCAGGACATGAGAGCCAATGGTCTAACTACGGAGGACGCCAAAGACCGTGCAAAGTGGAATAGGTTGAGCAGCAAGGCAGACCCTGGCAAAAACCCGGATTAATGCCAGGAAGAAAAAGAAGAAGAAAAATTCAAGCTAAATAAAACCGTTTACTATTACAGTAATGTGCGGAAAACTAAATCTCATTGTTAACACATGTGCCGATAACAAAAAAAATATTATATAATATTATTATTTTCGTTTTAGCAATGTTCGATATATTATTTATAATAACATAATATTAGCAATAGTTATTAATATAAAACAATATTTGTATAAAATTTCTATTAAATAACAAGTTATTAAGAATGTTGTAAAGATATCCTATCACTGCAAGTGTTTAGTAAGCGATTAGAGGCTTAGAAAGTAGAACTCGTTAGTGTCGTGGGTGATAGATAATGGCACTATTTTACTGAAAACTTTCACGTTCACAAGTCAAGCTTTTTTTTAATTAAATATTTTTGATTAAATATTTATTTAAATGTATATTTCCATTTCTTCGTTCTGGCGAGGCAAAGCGTGGCGTTGAGTTCCGCCACGCAACATGCAATGCCTCCAGAATTCCGTGGAAGGTGGGGAACGGTGTCTTAATACTAGATTCCTTCTGGCCACCCTGCTGTGTGCGGTATACAGTGTGAAGCTAAGGAATGTGAACAACAATGAAGATACAATGTGAAGATAAAAGTTTGAGGCCACTCGTGGCGTTTTTGGGTTTGATCATTAGGTAGATACCTCATTCAGATAACGAGGGCGTTGAGTTTCCTCAACACGCAAATCCTCCAGAATTCGGCGGATAGTGGATAACGAAAGCGTCTTAATGGAAACAAAGCGTCTTATCTTACCACTAGGTTCCCAGGTTCCCTCTGTCTACTCTACTATGTGAGGGATACAACGTAAAGAAAAAATAATAATCCATAAAAATATTTTTATTCACTCTAATAAAAAGTGTTTGTATACGGGGTCAAATTATGACCGTGTAGGTCATAATTTGATTTTGAACCGTTCGAATTACGAATACATAAAATAACGAAATAGAAAATAAACCTTTAATAATTTCCTTTGATTTCATTGCTTACAAAAAAATAAAAAATAAACTTTGTAAATATTAACGACTTATACTGATTATATGTTTCCGTTTAAGTAATTATTTAATTTAAGAATTTAAATCTAGATGGTCGTAAAATAAATTTAATTTTGCATACACACACGTCCTGACTCGTGTAACATATTATAAAATAACATTTATCAATGCGATTTACTTTTTACTTAAAATTTTCTTCATTCTGAAAATCATATAAATTAAAGCACATTTTCTATTGAATTATTTTCTCAAACAATTCTTTCTTTGACATTAATATAAACAAAATTCGTCCATTTTGTATTGTAAATTTTAATAGTTATTAACAACATATACAGCGTTAAGCTGATTTAATTGTTTTTTATTATATCTAATTGATTCATGGCAACGTTTTGTTTGTGTTAAAAAAAACTTGTTTAAAAAAAAAACACGTAATTTTGTACTTACGCGGTATATCTATGACTCTTCTACCACTCTGCGACTGTTGCCCACTGTCAGACATTTTTAAAAACATAATACTATGTTTAATCACTTTTGTTTCACGTCTCACGTCGTAATCACTTTTATACGTTCATAGAGTTCAGGATTAACAGAAAAGCTGTGATTTTCTTTTATTGTCCTGTTAATGTTATCAAAAGCCGAGTCTACATATCTAAACTTGTACAACTACTTTGAAAGACCGTGAAAAATATGTTTGCATATCATGTATCTGTTTACAATGTTACTTATTTTTTATGAGAGATGACATGAACAATAACTTATTTATTTGTTTTTTCAGCTTTATATAATATTTTTATTACATTATTTTTTTTATCAAAGTACCAAGTGCCAAAACATTCTATTCTTTGCTTTCCGGCCCAATTCGTGACAATGAAAAAATTTACGCCACGCTATATCTTACCAGAGCAGGAAAATGGAAACAATACCCCCGTGCCACAAAATGAGTACTCAATAAAATTGCCATTTAATCTTTATGTTTGTTTATAAACTTACAATTTTAAATTTGCATATTATAAATATTTATAACGTTTATAATATAAAAAATGCGTATATATATATATATTTTTTATTTTCGTCATAATTTTTTGCCGTCATGATTTTTTTTATTTATTTTTTTAATAAGCCAACGTAATTTCCAGTGTAAACTCTGCGTTACATTACGCCATATAAAAGAATGACTTTGACAATTTTAAAATATTTTTAGGTTATTCAAAAAAGTTTCTCTTTACAATTTAACTAGTACCTATGGTTTTTGTAACTATTTATTTTACTTTCATATTTAATTTTAGTTTAAGAAGAAAAGAAGTTTTTCATATCAAAGAGTATCTCTATTCTCTAGTCTCTATATATAGTAGAGATGAGCATCAAACGTGCTTATTCTTTTTGCCGACCTCGAAACGTTGTTTCTTTTTTTTTTAGAGTTCCATACCTTTTAAGGAAAAAAGGAACCTTTACAAGATCAGTTTGTTGTCCGTCTGTCTGTGGTGGGCGATCCCGACACGCGCTTGTCCAATTGTTTTATTAGCCTTATGCAATCCCGTACATTGCAAAGTAGACTGAGAGGGAACTTGGTAACCTAGTGTTAAGAAACTCCGTTCTCAGAAACTTCCGTTTCCCAATTTCTGCCGAATTCTCGGATGGAAAAAATCAACGCGCCGCTTTGCCTTATTTCCAGAGCAAAGAAATAAAAATATTAAAGATTTCAATTCCACCAATGGGAATCGAACCCACAACGCACATTTGTGGTCCTACACTACGACAGGCGCAATTGGTTATTTATCAATATACTCTTCTGCTACTGAATGTTTGATTGACAACGAATAACGGAACCTACTTCGAATAGAAAGCTGCAGTTTAACATATAGGTTCCTTTGTAAGGGAGGAATGAGGATTTTCAGAAAATTCTCTTGAGAATGCGCGAAAACGATATGAAAATATATTACATTTTCCTGTTTACAGACTAAGTAATTAAAAAGCTATCTTATACTTCAATAAAATATGGGCTAACTTATAGGTATAATAATTTCAGATTAACGTTGCAGCTTTACTGTCACAGAAGGGTCTCTTCACAGAAGGGTCTCTTCATACCGCAACAGCTTCTAATAAATCGTTATGACTATGATGAAATACATTGCTTTTCGTATAAAAAAGTGATACACTTATTTTTTTAACTCGATACCTTACCGTAAGCAACTTATATAAGTTATACAACCTTGAAAAAAAACTTAGTTTATAGTTGTCAATTAAAGATTAATTTATAAATAAAGGAAAAAAATACTTTTTAACTTAAATTTTATAAATTTTTCTTTAAAATAATATCACTTAAACAATATTTACCAAAGGATGTTTCAAATTGAAACGAACGTCTAAATAAAACAATCTTTTTAAGCAAAGTAATATACTAATGAAGTAAGTAAATATGTTTGTTATCTTTTACGATGACGGAAATTAAGCTATAATCTTTACATTTAATTCGTCACGTGCCATTTAATAAAACTACTTATTTTTTTCTTAGAAAGTAAGCGAACCTGAAAATAATAAATACTTATTTTAATATGCATCGTAATTTATATGGTGATTCATTTATGACCATACACTCTGATTCAACGCTATTGTTTTTTTGTGTGATGCTATAAGATCGCAATGCTGTGCAGCACAAATATACATATAAGTTATAACTTTTACGTCATATTTCAGTCATATTAACCTGTAATACTTCTCCTATTTCCTGTTTTATTTTCTTCCTATTTTCTACCAAATATTTTCTTTTATAAAGTTTCGAATTAGTACACAAAAATAATCGTGAGAACATAATTTTAATCCACCAAATTACACGAACAGCTTCTTCTTGCTTTTGAATCGGATGATAAAACCAATTCACATTTTGTGTCACCAACATGATGAAATTATTTTTTTTTTTGTAATTATTTGTTACCACAATGATAAATTATGGATTTATACGTAGCAAATCATAAAATATTTTGCATTTATATTATTGTTTCTTATTATGATAGGAAAGAAAAAAAAAATATTTTAAGTTTATTTTAAACATACTTAAACATTAATTATCATCAATATTAATGTATGATTATTTGAAGCCAGTCGTAGCGCAAGAGCACAAAGTATCGTTTGTGTTCGATTTCCACTCGAGGAAATGAAATATTTCATTTAATATTTAATATTTCCAATTTCTTCGCTCTGGTGTTGAGGCAAAGCGCGGCGTTGAGTCCCCCCCACCCCCACAACCAATGCCTCCAGAATTCTGAGTTTCTTGCGCCGGTTCTTCTCAGGTCTGAGGCATTAACTTTAATGAACTGGTGGTAAATTATTTGACGTTAAAAAAATGAAGCATGTAACTTCTTATTTTGAATAAAATTATTTGATTTGAATTTGAATTCGGAGTAAAATAGGGAACGAAATGTCTTAACATTAGAATCCTTTAGCCTACCCAGCTGTGCAGCGCGACACTAAAAAAATAAAAACCTAAGACATCAATTTCAATTAAATACAAAATAGGCATATACAAATAGATGTGTAAAGTAAGCAAAGACGTGAAATGAAAGCCTAATCCATATATATCATCTGACGTTTGCGTCAAAAACACTTAAGATAAAAGTAATCCGTAAAGACACGAGAATATCACAGTGATGCGTAAGAAACCAACCAATGGGTGTCGTCTACGGTAGCACGCCTCCGTTTCATGAGCGTCATGCTCCAAGTCCATGTGCGATGCATGGAGAGGTTACACTGAAAGATGTGTGAAACGTGAACAAACACCGCTAAGTCCTTGCCACGCCTCCTGTTCGACGTGAAACTGTTTTCTTTTACAAATGAAAGTATTATATGATTGTACTAGTAGTATGTAGATACGAGTTTGTACGATATGATACTAGGGTTGTTACAAAATGATTAAATTTTCAGTTATAAAAATATTTTTATTGTAATATGTTTTTAATAGATACCTATAGGTAATAGGTATAATTCCATTCCGTGGCGCAGGGGCGCAAGCGTGTGACGTGTGATGTGAAGCCTGACAGGTTGTGGGTTCGATTCCCAATGGTGGACATAAAATATTTAATGTTTTCATTTTTTCGGAGCAAAGCGCGGCGTTGAGTTCCGTCACTTAACACGCAATGCCACAAGAGTTCGCCGGGCAGAGGGGAGCGGAGTGTCTTAACACTAGGCTCCCTCTGCCTACCATGATATCTTTAGCCTTAGCAAATTGTATATTAACTTTTTAAATTCAAACTCAAAATATTCTTTACTCAAATAGACTATTATAAGCATAATACTCATTTAGAAAACGTATAAAAATTTTAACGTAGCGGGACTCGTACCCGCGCCTCCTGGAAACTGACCAGGCGCCCTGACCACTAAGCCATACGTTCTCATCAAGCTACGTCGAAATTTTTATACGCTTGTTACGACTTATTTATGTTGTTAGCATCTCTGTAGGGAGGAATAGAACCTTGTGGAACGCCCATCCTTAGAAGAGATCCCGATGATTTTTCATTTCAGTGCAGCACCCGCATCTGTAGTAGACTTGCCTTTTGTGAAACCATATTGCTCACTATGGAAACATTGTTAATATGTAAGAAAATTGTGAGCTGGTTAAATATTATTTTTTCAAATATTTTACTTAAAGACGGCAAAACAGAGATAGGTCTGTATTTTCCAGGGTCAAATTTACCTCCACTTTTGTAAAGCGGCAATATTTTGTTATATTTCATCAAATCAGGAAAAGTACCGAATTTAACTCAGTTGTTAAAAATTAAAGCAAAATAAAGAGCAATATTAGGTATAATTGTATTAAGAACTTTAACAGACGTGCCCCATAAGTCACCAGTTTTCTTCAAATTAAGGCTTTTTAAAGTTTTGATAATTTCATCTGGTGACACATTCTTAAACTCAAAATTTTGCATATTTAATTTAAAGCTTGCATATTTTCTGTTATAAAAAAAAACTGACTAATACAATATTATAATTAGTTTATATATTTAGATATTTATCTTCGTTTTAATAATTTCTATAAAATTATACACAATTAATATATTACTACTTAGACATATAGCAAACATTATATTAATCCAACGCTAAAATATTAAATATCTTAATAAGTAAGCTTAAATTCTACCAACATAGTGATAAATATTTATATTTTATTAGAATAAATGATAATAGATATTAGATAAATTTAAGACAAAAAATTATATATCTAAGTAAATATAAAGCTATATAATAATTAAATAATTTAGGCCAATTGTGGGCTAAATTTAATGGGGCACTTCCTTCCTCCTAGGAAATAAAAATAATATAATAATAATTTCTTTACCTCGCTCTAGTAACAAAACAAAACGCGGTGTTGATTTCCGCCACTCAACAGTAACGCTTCCAGAATTTGGCGGAAAGTGACAAACGGTAACGGAGGGTCTTGACACTAGATTACCCGGTGCCCTCTGCTTATCCTGTTATATGCAGAGATGAGGCGTGAAGCTAAAAATAACACAAAATAAATAAATAGTGAATTTTGTCGTTGCTTTAAAATAACTCCACCACATTAAACAAATAAATATTATTATAATAAAATATAGTTTTTAAAGACGCGCATATACGTACATATGTTGTCTATAACCTGTTGTAATTTTACTACAATATAATACTTATCGTCTTCAATTAAGCTAACAATGTCATTATATTTTAACGATTTTCCATACTTGCCTGTCATACATTTCAATACAACTACAACGTACGATTAATATTTTTGTATTTTAGGTTAATATTTTATAAAATGAGGCCATCGGGGAAATGTATTATTTTTAACCGACTCTTGTATGAAAAGCAGAATCAATTCGACTGTATTTTTTTTTATTTGTAACAAACATCAGTAATGTGTAACAAACTCAGAACTTTTGACTGGGTGAACCGAATTTGATGATTTTGTTTTTGTTTTAAAGCTAGTGTGTGTAAAGTGTAAAAAAATTTTAACATAAAGTAAAACGTACTTTGATTTTGTTAACCAATAAGTATTAATTAAAAAAAGTTTTTATAATTATGAAGTCGGTGTCAAGCTAATGCTACAACAACTTTACTACAATATACAATTACTAAGCCTGTTTGTTTTATTTATCAGCGACTTCAATATTATAAAATCTTTTTTTAAATATTTTTGTTCAACAAAATCAAAGTACCTATGTTTTACTTCATGTAAAATTATTTTTTACTTTTTAGTTCGTTGGTTGAAGTCGGTTTTTTTTTGTTAGAAATTTATTTATTTATTAATATTATCACTTTTTCGCTCTGGTAACAAGGCAAACAAGGCGTTGAGCCCCACTACTCAATACGTAATTCCTCGAAAATTCGGCGGAAAGTAGAACACGAAATGTCTTAACACTAGGCTCCCTCTGCCTATCCTGCTATAGGCAGGATACAGCGTGAAGTTGAAAAAAAATATATAAATATATTATACACATTCTCATTCTATGTCGCATATACAAAGGTATGCAAAGGGAACATAGTGTCAAGACATCCTTATCTCTATTTTTTACCTGAAGTCTTATCACTTAGATATGCTATTATTATAAAGCATCGTTAAATTTTGTATGAAGGAAAAAATAATACAAAATTTTACATATATACCTGTTTTTTAATCGGAAAACAAATCTACTTATCACATGACCAACAGATATTGCATCAAATCAACTTTCTCTATCCAAACCATAATACAAAATAGAGAATATATTACTTTATTTTTGTTTTTGTATTGTATTAACCTAACTGTATTCGATTATATTAATCTTATAAAAAATGCTATATAATTAAAGAAAACTTATCATAAACCATTTTGTCTCCTTTTATTATAACCACAATGAACTAAAAAACTGATAAGTTTTTTTTTAATTTATTTTCAGAAACACATGGCAAAGATTCCGAATTAAAATATTGCCCCTTTGTTTTTCTCTGCGCCACACTTCTACTTTTAAAGTTTCAGTAGTTAATGTTTAACACTGGACGACAACCCACGGGTGTTTTCTGAGTTTCTTAAATGCTGCTTTGCTTGATCATGATTGAAATGATTGACTTATAAAATGCATAGAGATTTGTATTTTTACTAGCAAAATTTATCTTAACATCATCATCACAATGAACGTATTACCATAAGTACGTTGAATATTTTTTACGAAATTATCTCAAAATGAATGTCAAGGTAAATAGAGTTATTACAAATTCCTTATTTAAATAATAATATATTCTTTCCTACTGAATACGATTTTTTTTTTAATTCAATCATAAAATAAATCGTTTCGACTTTTTTTTTAGTCTAATTTATTTGAGTAATTTTTTTATAAACTTAAGTAAATAAAGTATAAGAATTATAAGAAGTTGTTTTAATCAAGCTTTTAATAACTTTACATATAAAAATTGATCAACTATACTAAAAACGGTTAGGTAACAATTCATAAGATTCGAGGAAAATTTAAGAAAACCATTATTCGAGACTAAAATATCATTCTTATGTCAATAGTCTAAGGTCTGTGCTTGTCTAACACAATAACCTCACGTAATGGGAATATTAGTAGCGCAATAGTTGAAATACTTTGTGTAACCAGACTGATATTGTTAAATAAAACGTGTTTAATCATCTCTAATAGATATTTGGCTTGACCATTTGAATATCAGCATTGTTGGAGCTTGAGCAACATTATATCAATCTCATAATGAAGGACTTTGCTAAAATTTCTATTTTTTAATTTAGCGTAGTGTGTGTATTGGGTTTTGTATATGAATAACGCAATATATTTCTTTTACAAATTCTAGTTACTATGATAAATATATATAGTAAAATGGTAACTACTTAATTAAATACTAATATAATCTTCATTAATAGATCGACCTTGATGAGATTAGAAATGTTTATTCTCTTCAAAAAAAATATCTATGGATAAGATTATTTTTAATGGCATACAACGGATGAATAAACCGTTTATTTAATAGCCAACCACCAATTGCTTAATAGCCAAATTACACAATAACTTTATTATAATTTTCCACTTTTGAGTATTTGTTAATAAAAAGAATTTAAAGTTAAGATCACAAATAAATAACCTAAAAAGTAAAACTTTAGATGTATTGATAGATTCGTTACTGTATTTTACTTTTATATTAAAAAATATTACAATCAATTATTGATAACAAAAAAATTCACACAAACATTACCACAGACAACATTAATACGCCTGCATTGGTGTTGTGTGTTGTCTGTGGTAATCTAAAACGATACGTTTACTAAGTTGTCTACGTTATATAAATTTTATCCAATCAAAACAACATCAATAAAAACAACCTCCGTCGTCGTTGGTTAAAATTCTACAGTAAAACTTTTACGTTATCAATATGGCGCAGCAATAATAAATTTCAAAAGATTGGGTTGCTACTTTAATAACCGTCTCCTAAATTTTAGACAAACAATATATTAAATCTCGTATATGTATAAATATATTATATAAAATTAAATATACAATTAAATTAAACGATAGTAATTATTTATTTATAAATAATTGTTCTACAATACTAAGTCTAAAACTAAGAAACACTTGTCTACAAAAGCATATAAATTTAAGGAAAAAAATATTTTAATAAGCGTCATATCACTACTATTTAGGAACTTTTGTTATTGCTTACGATAATATTTTATCATTATATTAAGGAAACGACGTTTACATAAGGGTAACATTAACTTGACAGTGCTGACTGCTGACAGAACAGTGCGTCAGTAACTCACTAGAGAATGGTGATCTGTGGAAACAAATTAATAGACCGTTCGATTAGTTGGAATTCTTTTGTCCGCCATTTTGCATTTCTTAAACGTTGTGCGTTGCTACATATTTTTGTAATTATTGTTATCTGATTTGAATAAAACTGTGATAATTTAGTGTTTAAGTGTAGTTTCCTATATTATTTTTATTTATTGACATTTTTAAGTTTATTTGTTGGCTTAATAATGGGTAGGAAGAAGAAGAAGGCATCCAAACCATGGTGCTGGTATCCTTTACAAATTATATATTTGGATTACAACATAATATTTATTCAAGCTTAGTTAAAAACACTAACCTACTTTTTATTTATTTTCATAGAGAAGATATTTTTTAAATAATTCTCTTAGCACATCATAATTCAGGTATTGTAATAGGGAATTTGACGATGAAAAGATTCTGATACAACATCAAAAGGCAAAGCATTTCAAATGTCATATATGTCACAAGAAATTGTACACGGGACCCGGATTGTCAATACACTGTATGCAGGTACGCCCGCCCTATATTCTTGGCAAACGCCCCGCCCGCCCACGCCTTCTCTCTGCAGTATTTTTTCACTAGTCTGCTTATAGGTTGAGATATTTTGGCACATATCATGCGCCATATTGTGATCTTACGTTAGTAAAGCGTAAATATCTAGCCTTATTTAATTTTCTTAATGAAAATAGTGATTCAGATTTTATATTTGTATATTTTTTTAGGTTCACAAAGAAGCCATAGATAAAGTTCCAAATTCATTACCAAATAGATCAAATATAGAAATAGAAATATATGGAATGGAAGGTATACCTCCTGAAGATGTGAAAGAACATGAGAAACAAAAGACAGGTATAAAAACTTTTAATGGGTTTTGGCAGTTTTTGGATCATAAAGTATGTACAATCATGTTTTTATCTTAAATTACTTATGCTTGGGACACACTGTAGCCATAGATGTAAATTGATGTGTAGCATTAGTGTTCCCACAAGGTAGGTTTTTTAAAAGTAAAATACCCATGCAAAATTTACCAAAAGTCAATCCCTTAGGTGGGGGGAAAGGTTCAGACAGTGATGACGATGAGCCTGCAGCCAAGAAAAAAGCAACTCCGGCACTGGTAAGAGCTATTTATTTATATATTTTAAACTACACTGAAAAATAATCAGGGATGTTATGGAGCTCCTTAACTGTTACTACTAAACTAATGCCAATCCAAAACAAAACATCCATAACTTTTTGGCTATGCCTATTCTCTAAATGAGACTTGTTATGATAATACATCAAAAAGTAAGGACTTATGTTACTATAAAAAGATAAACAAAACACATACATACTGTCTGCGGATAATAGATTCTTGAATTTTTTTTATATTCATATCTGAAATTATTTGAAAGTAATAAAAAATCCAAAGATTATTTTATATACTATATACAACCAAAAAATATTTTTATTACATTATATTCAGATCTGAAATGTTACATTCGTAACATCCCCGATATTAATGAGTTAATTGGATTACAGGCTAAAGTGAAACCAGTAAGTAATTGCATTGAGTTTATACTAATTCATATATTTACAATTTGTAAATATGAATGTTAATCTGGCCATAGTATTGTGATACAATGTATTTGAGTATTAGATAGATCTTTCTACTGTTAGCGTTACACTGTTGGTTTAGTTTTTGTTTTATTTACTTTGTTATTTATTATATTTTATGTTATAGGCAGTCTGAAACAATACAGTAAGTTATGTATATTCTTACTCAGTTTTGACAAAAGTGATTTCACGAATATTGATGACTACTGATTTGCCCTAATGATTTGTAGTAATATTTTTCAATAAATATTATTTTAAATAGCCCATTAAATAAAAAGTTAAAAATATTCTTACTACCATTCTGTAATTAAGATTATAAATATAATTATATGAGATTTATGCTACAGTTGGGTCCTGGACCTTCATCAGTCAATCCAGGGATCCTGCCAACCCCCATGGGACCAGTACCACCAGGGATGTACCATGCTCCCATGCCAATGAATCCTATGATGCAGCACTTTATGCAGGCACCTAGGTGAGATGAATATAGTTTCTTTATTTTTAAATTACTTAGGTTTTTATTTATATAGGTGCAGCAGGACAGTGTCCTACCTTAAATACAATAGTCATGAAGTCAATCCGCACTTGGAAATGCTCCCAAATCATGCAATTTATTTTCATTACTCTGCTTTGGTGACAAAAAAGTTAAGCATTGAGTCCTGCCTTTAAACAAATTTAAAAGGAAAGTGGAGAACAGATGGTTTTGACTCTATGTACTATGGTTTATTGCCCTATGTTATAGGTACCTTCTATTAATTCAAGCATGATATTTTAATTGGAATTTTATTTAATTGTTATTATAGTATAGTCATAAATAAAGCCAATTTATAAGACCAAATTATTATTATAACTATTCTCTTATTACTATTATTTACTATAATTGTGTTTATTTTTTCCAAATATTTTAACCAAACATAAACAGTTTCAACAATTACAGAATGATGATGCCAGGCATGAGGCCGCTTTTCCCCTCTGTGAGTGTGCCCACCTCACAGCCGAGCAAACCTACTTTCCCGGCATACAGGTAGAATATTAATTATTTATTGAATTGCTGACAGCCTTTTGCTATAGTTAAATGAAATTTATAATAATTTAACTTATAGTATAGTGGGATTTAAGTTCAATATACATAGTAGAAGGTCATACATAGTCTTAAAATATTTAGTAGAAAGTAATTTTCGAAAGTACAGTAGTTTGAATACAGTGAAACTTGCTATATTATACAATTAAAACATACATTCTTATTAACTATGTTGAAATACTTTTATGCTTGTTACAATTTTTTTTTATTGATAACATCCCTTTGTAGAGAGACTTTTATAAATTGTTATATATTTGATTTAAGACATGACAACATCACATGCTAATTTTGGGGAAAATACACACAATATATAACAATATTTGACTAACATTTAAAATTTTGTTAATCAATAGAGGATTTTATTATAGGGGAAAAATGTTTTTTTAATGCTTATCTCAAAAATGGTTTAACCAATTAATTGCAGTTTCCACAATTGTATTTTGGCAAGCAAACATTAACATTTTTTTTTTCTTTATCAATTTTTAAACAAAAAAGTTATAATATTATAAAAAATGTTTTTTGACAAAACTGCTCTAAATAACTGTTTCATTGAATTGGCTTAAATTTTACTTTTCAATATAGGTATATAGGATATTGTTTTTAATATTATATAATTAATAGGCAACGAAAATAACACAAAGCCACGAGTGGGACGCTAGTTCCTACATATAACTTGAAAAACGAAAAATATCCATTTACATCTTCATTTAAGCGAAAAACTATATATGTATACAATTAAAACATTTTTTTTGCAATCCACAGCAATGCAACAATAAGTGCACCGCCAACAACTTCAAGCTCAGATCCAAAGGAGAATGGTGATGTTAAACCTCCAGCTGCCAACGCCTGTCCCTTAGTTACAGCCACTGGGGCGGGGTCTAAAATTATTCACCCTCCTGAGGATGTGTCCTTAGAAGAGATCAGAGCGAGGCATGCCAAGTACAGACCTAAGCCCAAACCAGATGCACCTGTCACACCGGCTCCCCCTATGATTACACCTAGTACCAGTCAAGCTGAGGTGAGTTTCATTTTTTATATTAAAAATTAATTTAAAATTATTAATTGTTATACTTAAGCAATCAGATAAACAAATATTTAAATATATTCAGATTGACAAACGCAATGGTTGTAAGTTTTATTTCCTCTCAGGAAAATGAAATATTTTCATTTCCTCACATGTAAGAAGACGAAGCCTAGTGTAAGGTCTGATATTTGAAAATTGACTTGTGTGTGGGTAATAATGTGTTAACACTAGGTTCCCTTTGCTAAATGTTTGATACAAGGTGAACCTAAAAGAAAACATTGTATTTAAACATTTGGCTAACAATAATCAAATGTATGAAGAAGAGATTTGAATAGTTTTAAATTGTCAATGTCATTTTAAATATTACTCCATTGAATTGAATTTGTGATCTTATTGTATTGTAGATTTGTATCATGTTTTTATCTTAGTACATATTATATAAAAGAGGACAAATAGATAAGATAACTTTCCTTACATTTCCTGGTTTGAATTTTTTTTTGGGATAATTGATTAAATATGTTCTAATCCTTATATGATCATCCACAGAACAAGTTAGGATTTTAATCATTTGAATAGTATACTATTGTAAAATTTATGTTTCCTGTATTTGTAAGATGATAATCTGATCTTAAACAATAGACATCCTCCACTATAATAATTATGATAATTATTGATATACTCGTACATAATACATGTATTTCTGTATGCATATGTACTAGATATTAACTTATACAAAACAAGTATTCATGTTTGTTATATAATAACTTATCTGAGTTGAAAATATTCAACCAAAGGATATAAATAAGTGGAATTTTTATTATAAATTACATAAATTAAAACAGTAAAATGTAACTTATTGAAAAAAAAAACAATTATTCCTGTGTGCTCTTATCAGCAAAACTACATTCCAAGACATAGAATCCAAGAATAATTTATTCTACGAAAAAGTGCTTGTAAAGTTTTATTTCAATGAGATTAACAAAAAAGGACAGTATCCTTTTCAATCTGTTTCTTTCTTTACTTTCTGACTTTTCTTTTTACTGTTGAGGATGATGAAATATGGATTGTTACTACACTCGTGCTGGATACATTAACTTAGTTTATTTATGTAGTAAGGCTTTTTTTTGTAACTCAGTTTTTTGATTTGTTTTACATTAAGACTTTAGCGTTTATAATTTTTTGAATAAATATACTTGATATACAGTCTGATATAGAACTTCTATTATATTATATAAAAAATATTATATATAAAGTTGCGCCACTTGGAACTAGCAAGAGTCTTACTTGAGTTTGATATAGATGATGCAAATGTTTGTGATAGTTTAAAAAAAGGAATTTAAATTTCGAATTCGCTCAAGCAGTTTGGGTGAACGATATCTCTAGCCAGGGATCCATAGATAAAATGTAAAGATAATGTAATTAGTATATAGGATTGGTCGTATTTGCAGGTGGCGGCGCACATGTCGGCGGCGGTGGCGGCGGCGCGCCAGCTGCGGCGGCCCATGATGCAGCCCGTGGTGCTGCCGCAGGTGCGCGTGGGCGTGCCCGTGTCCGTGCCGCCCGTCATGGGCATGCTGCCCGTCATGCCGCAGTTCAACCTCATGCGCCCGCTGCAGCCCGGTCAGTACTCGCCCCCACATACCAGGCGCGAACGAGTTGACGGCTCCACTTGCATATACAGACATCGGTACCAATAGCATTGCTTCGTTCATTATCATTAAACTAATTATGTATATGCAAGTCGACTTTGCAACTTATTCTCATCTAGTATGAACTTGATGTTGATCATATTTCGAATTTGTTCAATGTTGTATTATATCGAAGTATCTTTGTCATATTCTTATTTATACTTAAATAATATAAGACTGCAAATTGGAACATTCCAGAACACTATCTGATGTGATTAGAATCTACACCATTATTTTTGTATGGATTTCCCCCCCATATAATTGTAACGTCGTGTGTCACGGTACCGACTACGCATTTATATTAATTTTGTCGTGTTGTTGTTTAGTGAATAAATATTTTTATAAGAACTCTCACATATCACCTACTTCACAATGTATGTAATACTGTACGAAACAGAATTTTGTTAACATATCCGCGTGGAAAATGGTGTGAGTGTTGCATTTAATATGAAATAAAGCTTACGACCTTCGTGTAATTTTATTTGTATTTTCCACGGCAGCTCCGAACAGTACTCACATGGTTTATATAAACGATTGATGGATTGTTTTTCGCTAAAGCCAAGCTGGCGGCCCCCGCGGCTCGAGGCCCCGGACCGCGACCGACTTACTAACGCCCGAGCGGTAACTCATTCAAATACCTCAGCTCTGTCGGCTATCTAATTACTGTGTCGTACGGTCCACTCGTGGTCCACGGGTGTCGCGGGTGTCGGGTGGGTACACTCATATTATTTACGTACAAGTAGTTTGTCGCTTTACATACATGTGCATGCGGAGCCGGCGCCCGCGCAGCTGCACGCTGCGCCCAGCCGGCGAGTACTTTGGAACGTGTGACTTTTCATGTGAACTATATACTATATATACATATATATATTATATTATTAATTAATTAATTATGTATTTTGTCAGCGGCGGATTTACAATGCGCCGCTGCTTAGGCCATGTTTCTCACCTTTTTTTCTAGATAATATCTATCTTGTTTTGTTTTCAACTCTTGTATATTGTATTAATTTGTCGCGCAACTGTCGCATCGACCGTCGTCGGTGGGCGGTAGGTAAGTGGTCGATACGGCGGCGGCGCGGGGGGGTGCGGGCGCGGCACGCGACGGGCGATTGTGCGCAGTCACCGCGGCCGCGCGCGCGCGTGCGGCCGCGCGTTGGACGAGAGTCCCCTGTTGCGTGGTGCCGTTCCCGCCCCACGCCACTCACTCACGCCTCGCTCTCGCAGGTATGCTGCTGCCGGGCGGCATGGGCGGCATGGGCAGCATGGGCGGCATGGGCAGCATGGGCGGGATGGGCAGCATGATGCCGATGGGAGTGTTCCCGGGCGGCGTGGTGGGCGGCATGCCCGTCATGCAGCCGCGGTTCCGGTAGCGCAGTGCAGTGCAGGTAAGGGGCCATCCATACATTACGTCACACGCTGGGGGCGAGGGGTCGAACGTGACTTTGGAACTGTTATTGTAGTCTAACAATGAGGGGGGTGCTCGTGTGAGGTGATGAGTGGATGTCCCCTGCGGGCGGGCCGACAGTTCCCTGCGTCCGCAG
Source organism: Heliconius hermathena (assembly GCA_013403705.1). Classification (NCBI taxonomy): domain Eukaryota; kingdom Metazoa; phylum Arthropoda; class Insecta; order Lepidoptera; family Nymphalidae; genus Heliconius; species Heliconius hermathena. Next base: position 85,184 of record JAAIXJ010000320.1, on the reverse strand, counting down.
GCGACGGCCGTCACAACGCGCGTTGTTGGATTGCCGGCCCGAGCCCGAGTTCAGTTCCGACGTGTGCGTTACGACGTATATAAGATATGCCTTGAATTATTGATTTCTTAAGCGTTTCCACGTGAACTTGTGACGTTTGCCTATTCTTGTAGAATTTTGACCGTTTTACTCAATAAATGCTCTCGATTTGAATGTGCGCTTTTTATTTGTTAGCCCTGTCGGCTAATTATGTCTACATAATGTGCACCTTAGTATCTAGCGCTTTCGACCGATCCGTCATCTGCCACATACACGCTCACGCACACACATGTCGTCGGTGACGGATTACATTTTAGAGAATGATTTCATTTTGGCATAAACTTTTAACTCTTAATGTATATTCCAAATTAGTAACCTTGTTTTTTTTTTGTTGTATTTTTCATTTTTAATCAAACTTCACATAATACTTAATAGCGTCGTATATTTGTAATTGTTATAATAAAAGGTCTCGAATGTATACATAACACTTCTATATTACACATCTAACTGCTAACCTGTCCGAAGAATATCGATACCAAAACCCTAGAGTAACAGGACTATATTAATTATTTATTAATTCTAAAACATCTAGTATCACCATCAAGCCAACGATCGAATTAAACATTCCAGTATACGTTCACAACAGATTATTTTACTATGTAAACAAATATAGCTAAACATTAAAAATTAAACAAGTTCAACAAATTATAAATTTTCTAGATACACTCATATGGCAACTCCTTATACACATTCCGAGGTTCAAATATTGTAAATTGTAAAAACATTCAGAAAAAGTACTGGCTTTATGCGCTATTTGGTCTGAATATATCCAATTAAGCCTGGATTCACACTATATTGCCAGTCACAGTTTGTTCTCGGACCAATCTTAGTCTGTTAAAATATTTTTATATGAGAAACAGAAACAGAGAGAAAGCATTCATACTATTGTTCCAGCCCAAACACAAGAATATTTTAATAGGCTCGGATCAGACTGAATGAACCGTGACTGGCATTATAATGTGAATCCACCCTAAGTAATACAAATTATGGCTAATGTTAGATTATTTATATAAAACTACAAAATTTGAGCGCTTCCAAGATCACAATACAACACAGAACACGTTACCCACAAACATTAACATCCACTAGTCCCTATAATATTGCTTGTATAAAATGTGGCTACGTAACTAAAGCTAACCAATCTTTTTCGATATGTAATTGTTCGTTTGGTTGCGAAGTGAATAAATAAAATCACAACCCCCCTAAATAAGAACTCCTTATGGCATGTACGTTGGGTAGTTTGTGTAGTGAGGACTAGCAATGGTTACAGATTCGATGTCCGACACAATACAAGTGACTAATCTAAAGAACCATTGATTAGATGTATGGCACCATACGAGAAAATATTTAATTTTAACTTTGAATATGGTAAGCTATAACATTTAACTGTAAGTATATAAAAAGTTTTCTACCACTGTTACAGGTTATTCACCTCACCGCAAATTAGACCCCTTTTTTATACACTTATGTAATTAAAATATAATTAAATTACATTAAAAGCGAATACAATGTATGTATAATAGTATAATTTGCAATGAAGTGAAAACAAATCTTAATAGGATTGCTCTACCTAAATAGTAACTAGGAACCTACAGTAACATACCCCTCACATTTGGTATTTTGGTACACTTTTAATTCAAGATCATATATATATAGAATGTAAATAAAGGATGACTATTAAGATTTATCAAAAATGTCAGGAGAAGTAGAAATGTTTCTTATAATTTCAAAAGAAGGCGATGTGGACCGCATGAGGTCCGGGGGGCACGGTGTGTTGGTCCGGGTCATGCTCTCGAAGCGCTCCCTCATGGCAGCCACGTGGCCCGCCATCACGCTGTTCCGGTCGTCGCGCTCCCGCTCCAAATCTTCGCTTTGTACTCTATCGAAGTAGTCCGTGTCCGAGAGCAGGGACACCTCCGAGGAGGCGGTGTAGTACATCTCGCTGAGGGGCTCGCAGGGCGCGGGCTCGCTCCACTTCTCCGCCACGTAGGTGTCCACCTCGGTGACGAGCACCTCGGCCGGGTCCACCAGCCCGTCGTCGTCGTCGTCGGGGGTGCGCATGGTCTCGCACAGCTTGTTGATGGCGTCCACGACGTCGCGCAGGTCGCTCACGCCCTCGTCGGGCAGCGTGAGCTCGTCGATGGGCAGCACGAGGGCGGCGCAGGGGGCGGGGGAGGCGGCGGGCGCGGGGCGGTCGCGCGCCACGGTGTCGGCGGGGCGCAGTAGCGCGTGCGCCACGGAGAGCAGCGCGTGCGCGGGGTGCGCGTGCGGCGCGAGCGCGGCGGCGAGGCGCGCGGGCGCCGCACGCGCTCGCTAGCAGGCCGACGACGTGCCCGACCAGCCCTCCAGCGGCACGCGCAGCGGGGGCGCCGGCGCCGGCGCCTTGCTCACTGCGCGTACAGTACCATATTATACACACGCGACACAGACCCTGACTGTAACCGCAATGATTGTGGGTTCGTTTCCCACTAAAAAAAATATTATTTTCATTTCCTTGCTCTGATAACAAAACAAGGCGTTAAATTCGTCCACTCAACACGTATCATGCTCGAGATTTGGATGCTTCCCTCTGCTTACCCTGCTATAAGACATATACAGCGTAAAGCTAAAAAAGGCGTTGTCCATAACTGATTCATTCATATAATGAACGAAGCACGATCATTGAAATAATTATCACATCTAAAGATAAAGACATTAGTTTTGTCATAATCCTTTCTTAAACTTAACTATTACTTACCACTCTCATTTTAATAAAATCTAAACATATTTTATGCACATTAATCTAAAGCAACAAAGATCTGTGTATTTACATCATTAATATTATTAGATATGGGAAAAATCTAAATAGTTCTATTACTGGTAAGTTAACAATTTTAGTTTAAATGTCTGGCAATCAGTGTTCCGTGTGATACATGCAATGTGAAATGCAAATAATATGTTAGTGCACAGCAGGCTTACTCACATGCACATGTGTTTTAATATAAGGTAGGTTATTAATGCAATAATTATATATAGACTTAGACTTATAACTAAACATAAATATGAATGTTAGATTAATAATTTATGATAGCATGCGCGATATGTTCAAAACCAGATCATGACTCATGCCTATAATAAAAATAACACCTACCTATTAAGATTCCATTTAAAGGACTTCAGCATATCGTCAAATTAACACCTTTTTTGGATAAATTTCTAAGAGATAAAATGGTATCGCCCACTATGCTCGAAGTATTTGTGCAAAATTCTCATAATTTTGTTGAAAAGACTTGCTTTAATAATTAATATTCACCGAAATATATAGATAAATTGGAACCCTTTTTTACTAACGAAAAAAAAAATATAACAAAATTTATAGAAATATCCACTTTCCATGATTTAAGTGAAGAAAAATCTTTTATGAGTAAGTATATATGAAACGTGGGTCCGAAACCAAACGCTGCAGTGTGTGTAATGGGTATAATCAATGAAATATTTAATATTATATTATTACTCTTTTATTCTGCAAAATTAATTATTTTAAATATTATGCATAATAATAACTCATTATATCACAATACCAGTTGCAGTTTAATGCAAAGCGTATTCTAGCAGCCGCTGCAAATTTGATATTTTTATAGTTTTAATGAAAAATAAGTATACTAAGGCACTTGAGGCTTATTTTTAAAAAATGAAGTACGATATGACTAAAATAAACAATTTGCAGCAGCGTTCCATTTTTGAACTGTTTAAAAGAAGTTTTGTATAATGGCTACTAACTTATGTGTATCATTAAATGATTTAAAAAAAAAAGAAAGTAATTTAAACAGTTCAATAATCGAGTTATACGACTTAAAAATATATATTTAAACAACGTAACAGTAATTTTCAAGCACAATTGCGATAATGGCACCTCACTATAATAAACGATAAATCACAACAGGAATTTTACGACACAAACATTTTATAGGTACAACACTTTCTACGTGCAAGGTTTTGGCGCAAATTATACGTATAAAAAGTAAATAATAAAAGAATAAGCAAAAAAGATTGCCATATGGCAAATATACTAAAAATATATAAAAAATGTAAAGGTTTATATTATTAATAAACATACATACGTACAATGAACGCCCCCAACCAATAAAAGTTACTACAACAATATAACTATAACATATGATTAAATAATATAATGACTCAACATAGAACTACATCACTAACATAAACTTACCATTTTATTATTTTTTTAATTTTTTCGTCTAAGGTGACTAAAATCGTATGCTTTAAGACAACAAACGACAAATCCAAATTACATTTTGATGAACCATGAAATATGGGTATGTATGATTGTTATGAAAATGAATAAACACATATTGCCATATGTAATTACTAAAAAAATATATACTTTTAACTAAATTTGGAATGATTCTCAAAATGCAATACCCCCATAATATATATTTTCATCTCATCCATAACTATTAAAAAATATATGAGCAACAAACATTAAAAAAAGAAAACTACACTAAAAATAAACCTAACACAAGTCAAGTCAAAGAAATCTATAAAATTAAACAATTAAGTTCATACAGCTTATAGTAAGTAAACTATGATATTTCAAGAAGAATAAAATTTAAGTAGATCACACATGCATACATACATACATTCATGCACAATAACAGATAATTAAAATTCCTACAAACTAACATTCTCCAGATTTGGTACTCGATACTTATCTTAGTAACTATCAATCATACTTAAATAAACTTGTACCTAAGTACTTGGAAGTGTAAGCAAATTATATATTTTAATTGTTTTCGTAAATGACTAAAGAGCAAAAATTATGTGCGTTTTGCTCCTTTTTATTTTAATATTATTTCTTGCTAATCTCATTAGTATTGTGTGCATCACAAATTTGTGTTGTTAACGGCAGTCAACTCTTCTTTATTCTCAGATAATGTAAATACAAAGAATCTTGTAATTTTTTTTTTATTGTTAGGTTAGATACTATTTGTGCCGCCGTTTTTATTCTTTTTATTCATTTATATGGCAAAACCACTAAACATATCCTTTCACGTCATAAAGGTGACTGAGCATTAATTTGTGAGAAAGAAATTAATACAATATCTTTATTTACAAAAAAACCATACCAACCAATTATATGCACTAATTAATTTAATTGTTAAATATATAATTTGAAAAAAATAAATAAAAATAATGATTGGAATTTTAATAAATATATTGCCTTTTTATGTAAGGTTCCATGTAATAAAAATGAAAAGAAATTAATTTATTGAAAAAAATCAATACTATATCTATTTCGCTCTCACAAATGTAACGCTGTCTCGCTCTCACAAACCTACCGCTAACGAGAGGACTACCAAGCTAACAGACAGCTATGTATCTCGCTCGCGCGCTACTTACCGGCGACCGTGGAGCTGCTGTAGGCCTTGGAGATGCGCATGAAGGGGTCCGGCAGCGGGAAGCTGTGCGGCGGGTTGAACATGTCCGCGAAGCGCGCCTCCAGGTCCGCCGCGCGCATCGACGAGCCGCGCACGGGCGGCGCGGGCGCGCTCGCGTCATCGCTCGCCGTGCTCTGTTCAAATATAAGTGAGTATGTGTGTTGGTGAGTTCGATTCTCACTGGGAGAAATTAATTGTTTTTAATTCTTAGTTTAGGTAAGAACATAAATCGCGGCCGTTCTGTAAAATTGGGCGATGCATGAGTAATGTAGCATTAGTTTTCTCTGCCTACCCTCCTGTGTGCGGGAAACGCGCCCGCTAAATAAAAAGGTAATATTAGGTATATTCAAAAAATATTTTTCTATAAAATATGAAGCAAAAAATGTCCTGTTACATAAGAGTATATGTATTTTAAAGTTGATCTAAGCCAATAGTTTAATTTTTTAAGGCAAATGAAAATATCAACGCAACAGAACAGAGAAGTACCACAATCATAAATTAGACGTAATAATATACTGATAAGTAGATAATTAAATGATAAAATTTGACCGATTGCAATAGCGATTATAGAAATTTCATCGTTTTCACAACAAAAATACTACTAATATTATAAACATGAAAAAGGGGGAGCATTTGTGCTCCACTTCCACGTAAAAAATAATGAACAAATTTCGATAGAACTTTACAGTTATAAAGCTTATATATCAGAATAATACAAAGACTATATATAATTTATGTAAAGATTTTGTATAATATCGCTACAATATTACAAAACATTAAAGCCGCGTTTGGTTTGTTCGTATTAAATAATCTGGAGTGAATTTATATGATAATAAAAAGACTGAAGTAAGTATTTAACTGTATAAGATTGCTATAAGTTGTTCACTATTTTTTATATTTATTTTCATTTATTCTGTCGAATAAATTTATATACGCCCCGGTTCTCTCAGCCTACCATGCTATGCTATAAATAGGTTATTATTTCTTTAAAAAAAAAGATCCTATATTAAATACTATATGTAGCTGGCAATACTGTACCGGAAATCAGGATATTTACAATGATGTACCAGGATAGCATAATGTAAGAGATTAACATGGTGTACTGAGATACCAAAATCTATGATAAATGTACCATAATTGTACCATGCATGATGCAATGATAGCATGAGCTATCTATCACATAGTATCAGGGTACCATAATCCACGAGAAATAGACATACATCATTCTACTATGAGTTTAACAGGATGGTTAAAGTTTTTAAACATTTTTAAAGTGTTATTCCACACTTAGAAAAGAAAAATACTTATTTAGAAAACGTATAAAAATTTGAACATACGGTTGAAGTTTTTTTTTCAGCTTCACGCTGTATTCCGCACACAGCAGGGTAGGCAGAGGGAATCTAGTGTTAAGACACTCCGTTTCCCACTTTCCGCCAATTTCTGGAGGCATTGCGTGTTGAGTGGCGGAACTCAATGCCGCGCTTTCCCCTCGACACCAGAGCGAAGAAATAAAAATATAAATGTAAATAAATATTTCATCTCCTCGAGTGGGGATGGAACCCACAATCAGTCGATTTACAGGCACATTTTTGCCCCTGCGCCAAGACTGGCCTGGCCTGGCCTGACTGGCTACGAATGGTTGAAGTTATCGACAATAAACCATAATCTTTAAAAAAATGTAGCACAATGTACAAATTTTTATTTTTTATTGAATTCATTGTATTATATTACAAATTGATGAACTGATCAGTTGTGGATAATAATCTACGATATATCCAATATGATGTATAGCCAACGAGTATCGTATCCCTGAAGTTAGACTTTTTTTGCACATACTTGAGAAGGAAAATGATCAAAAGTATAATAAAAAAAACTGGGCTGCCATTTGCAGCTAACTTCAGGGCGGTCGTATGTACCAGGGTAGCATAACCCAAAAGGAGCTACTACAATACTCACGTGCAGGCGGTGGTGCGGGGGCGGCGGCGGCGGCGGGTGCGCCACGGAGCGCGCGGGCGGCGCGGGGGGCGGCGGCGGCGCGCCGGGGGGCGGGGGCGGGCACACACCCGGCGGACGTAGCCCACGGGACGCTCTTAATGTGCCTGGTTATATTCACACTATTTATGAAAATCTCATAAGCTGACCATTGGAGTTGTCTGTATTAGAGCATGATGACTGTAAACGCGTCAGTTGTTGGTTCAATTCCCACTCGACGGAATAAGTTATTTTAATATTTGCTCGCTCTGATAACGAGACAAAACGCGACGTTGAGTTTCGTCACTCAACACGTGATGCCTTGATAATTAGGCGGTAACTGGGGAAATTGATGTTCTTATCACTAGTTTCCCTCTGCCTACTCTGATATATGCGGGATACAGCGCAAAGCTCTTAAACATCCGAAAAATTTTAACTGTTATCAATGGGTCATATACAAATATAAAAAAATAAGACTATTAAAAATAACAATAAATTAGAACAGAAGGCAGTAAAATCTGCATTCTGCAGACTATGTAATAAGCATGAAAAAATATTAACTTCAATTAATTATAATATAAACGCTTACCAAAATGTGACGCTGGATTTTTCGTTGCAACAGTTGGGTTGGTAAGGGGAGGAGGCCGTGAGCCAGGGGCCGTACCACCTGGGGACGGTGGAGACACGGGTGGCGATCTGGAAATATATAAAAAAAAAGTTGTTACTTTTTATATTTCAAAATAACTGTTTGAATTTTTAACATAAAATTACCTACACGTCTACCCACATATACTAGACTATAGAGTAAACAAATTCCTATACTCAATTCTTCTTTTCTAAATATTTTTCGGTCCTATTAAAAAATCCTACAATTTAACACTTACCTAGGCATTCTCATGCTCTGCGCTCTTGCGGCCAACTTTCCATTTGTAATAAGTTTCTTAACTGGGGGCGAAGGCCTATCCGGCCTGTCTGGCGCTGGGGCGAGGGCCGGGGGCTTCGGAGCCAGGTTAGGCTTGCCGTGGCTTACTCGAGGTCGTTCAGACAAGTCTGATGTCGAGAGGGACGCTGCTGGCGTGGGCGTGGGTGGCGCCGATGACAACGATGTCATGGAACCTCCTTGAGGGTTTTATAAAAGACATGTATAAATTATAAACTAATGTAAGCTTTTTTTTTTATTTTTAAAGTATTATTCCACACTTAAGAATAATACTCTTTTGGAAAACGTATAAAAAATTGTACGTAGCAGTATTTAAACCTGGGTCTCTTGAAAACTGTCCAAGAACTAAGTTCAAGTTTTATACGTTTTATAAAAAAAGTACTAAAGTAAACTGTTATAATGGCGACAAATGGAAAGTGATCTAACATATGTACATATATGTATATATACTATGGTCGTGTGTTCATTTTCGTTAGGTATTTTTGGTTTTTTTTTTACTTGTCAAAATGCAGCGATAACTGCTGCCAATTGTAAAGCTTTTAAAATAAATACAATACATAAATTCTATAAATAATGCAAAAAATGGAAAACTGACTAGATTAAAGTTGCTTAAATAAAAAAACGATATAAGATCACAACCTTATTTGGTTAGCTTAGCAAATTGTTTTACAAAAAACTTCTTTAAAAAATGATACGATCGCATTTCTGTCTGTATTAGGAGATCATTACTTTGAATTGTTTTATTGTTGTGTCAGATCTGTCGTATTTTCTATTAATTCTTAATAGTATGAAACTGAGATTATATCTCAACATAGATGATTAATGTATTCTTTAGTAATTGCCGCAATCTAAATGCATTATATAGCAGCATTACACGGTATTATTATGTTAATAAATAAAAAAAATATTTAAAATATAGGTACTTCTCTGATTTGATAACATTTTGTATAACCAGACATGTAAGTGAGCCACGATGGTAATATTAAAATTTAAAACACATCAAGTTAAAATAAAAAGAATCACCGAAATCGGTTGGCAGGATATTGAGCTATTTGCCCATTTATCGCGCACATAAATAATGCTAATTTAAATCTGTGATTTTCTCGTGGATATTGTCAGAACTCGACTCAATTAAAATGGACACACGAAGCATCAGCTTTTAAATAAAAAAAAGAACCATCAAAATCGATTCAGCCAGTCCAGAGTTCTAAGTGACGAACAAAAAAATACAGTACACAATTAAAGTCAGTTAATAAATATTTATACTATATTAACTTAAACGTACCCAAAGAAGTTTGACTGCCAGAATGTAAAGTACTCTTATTTCGATGTAGCGTGGTGGCGACATGAGGCGGTAAAGTTTGTTCGGACGTTTGCTGTAGATTTGAAATCCTATCCGACACAGAACCCGTCATTAGAACGGAATCTGATGAGCTCTGGAACAAAAAAAAGCGACTGTTTTCAGCAACGAGAACATAAACGGAAAGAAATCACATGTAAAAAAATATATTAAGCACAAAATATGTATAAATATAAATGTATTAAAGCATAAAATGTTAGAAGACGTAATTTTCTTTATACAATGTTTGAAAATGTCACTCATTGCTGTTTCCTAAAAGTGACTGATTAAAAATAACTATATCACAATGTTTAAATTTAAAATATGTACATAATTAACTTTAGAAAAACAAGTAAACTAAGACAAAGCTATTAAATATTGTCAATATGTATTTTAGTTTGACTTAAATAACGCCAGAAAGAACACTAGAACCGTTACTCCTAGAATAATTTTTAATCTAAATTCGGAACATCTAAATACAGACAATTTACCTATATCTAATAGCAAAAACATACAATAATATAAATAATAGTAAAATCCATTCATAAAACTAATCACGAGGACCGGAAGAGCATCGCGAGGCACACTACAATTGTAGTGACAGTGTAAATGTAAACAAAACTTTTAGCAATCACCCACCGGGTGCGTAAGGTCAGTCTGATGTCGCATCTACTGTGTTACAACACGGACCGGTTTCGAATGATTCATCCTATACGTACGCCTATAGATAAACAGTCATGAATGAATAAATAAATGGAAAACATAAAACGAGAATAACTTTTTAAATAGTTATCATTATAAATTAGTTGTCTGAGTGTGTGTGCGTGATGGTTGTGAATTTGAGCCCCCATTCTGGTTTGGCAAAGCGTAACCATTGCTTCCGCTACTCGATAAATATCGTGAAATAATATCACAGAGTGACCTATCATTGGGTTTTGAGAAAATCCTGCAAAATATTTACATTGCCCTAACCATATCTACAGGCTCCTCAAGCACAACAATGTCTTAGTTATTATAATAAGTACTTGAAAGGTATCTTAAAAGTTACAGATTATTATTATTTATTATAAAATATCAGTCAAAATTTCAAAAAAATATATATTTCTAGATACCTAAACTCATCAATTCAACTCAATTCACTTCTGTAGGTGTATATCTTATTAAAATACCAATATGGACTAAATGACACTTTTCAGTTTTCAATTACATTTTCTAGTTTTTTTTTTTGATTGAATTGATTTAAAAAAAATTGACTACATACTAACTACGTCTAATTATTAAACCTCGCAACGACGTGACCAATTATTATAAAATATCACCATATAGGGACGTCAGACAACAAAGCCACAGCGACAGAAGCCATAAACCGGAAAATACGTTCAACAAGATATTATTTACTTATGGGTTATTACTGCAAAACCATATTAAATTTTAATAAGAATTCATTTAATATATTAAGAACCGAAACCCTAAAGGAAATATCGTGGTTTTGTGAATCAACGCAATCGAATTGACTCACTGATGACTCAAATGATCACTTTACGATGCAAGACCTAAGGGCACTTGTCTTTTCTGTGGTCAGCATTGAGGTTGATTCATAAAGCTATAATACAAAGTAAGGAAACTTAGCCAACGCGATAACATAACGTAATACAGGAAAACACAAAATATTTCAAAGAGAGAAATAATAGAGGCTAATCGTGGCGCAGTGGCACAAAGTGTGACTGTAAAACCGACTGGTTGTGGGTTCGATCCGCACTCGAGGAGATGAAATATTTACTTAAATTTATATTTCCATTTATTATTCGTTCTGGTGTAGAGGCAAAACACGGCGTTGACATCTGCCATTCAACACGCAATGCCTCCAAAATTCGGCAGAAAGTGGGGAACGAAGTGTCTTAACACTAGGTTCCCTCTGCCTACCACCCTGCTGTATGCGGGAAACAGCGTGAAGTTAAAAAAAGGGATATAATTTATGGTTGATATAATATTAATTTTATAAACGTTTCATTGTGGTTGCAAAAGTTTTGATGATCCTATGTTCCTTATAATTGATTTTTTTTGTCTATTAAGTATATTATATGTAGTTGTGGAAATGGACCAAAGTTGCAAATACAATATAGAATAGAAGAAAACAATTATTTATTAGTCATTCAGCTGTACCTGTGCCCAAAGCCGTACCTTGTAATAAAATATATATACTAAAAAGTATATATACTAAAAACTTTTTTTTAAATTTATAATGAACTATATAAAATAATTTTTAATGTCACAAAATAGCTTGGAACTGAAATATATCTTCAAATATTTCAAAAGGAAAACACAAGGCGTTGCTAAAAGCCATTCCTTTCTTGGCAATGGCTATGCGTTCTGCAAGTTTGTTGGCAGCCGCTCAGTCATACCGCCGCCTTACAACGAACACTAGTCGAATGTTTTAATGAGGCACGCCTCGTTTTTATGTTATTTTATTTGAACAACTTGTTTGTTTTTTACCTTAGTGTGCTTAAGTGAAACCACTGACTGGTAGTAGAAGAGAAATCTATCTTGTTGATTCATTTAAATATCACGAGGGCAAACGTCTTTGGTAATAAAAATATACTAAATACACACAATATCTAAGCACTCACTTGTCTTTAAAATATTAGAAAAAAATTGAGTGTATTTTCTTGGTGAGGGGTATTAGCTGCTATTATTAATAAATTAGGAAACTTAAATTTCCAACTAATATTAAAAAATATTTATTAAAAAAATCTTACAATTGATTCCTACGGACGTGGGAATCCTTGGCAATTGGTAAACACAAAGTGTAGTTCAAATAGTGCATCCAAATAATTATATAAAGATAATAAAATTGAGACATAATTTATTAAAATAAAAAATAAATATATATTAGGAATAAGTTCTCGCTGTTTTTTTTTTTTGTTTAAAAAAAATAATTTAAAATATAATGCTTACAATGACATTACTTAAAGTATTGTCCATCATCAGAGACCACTTTCTCCCATCTCTCTGGTAGCAATTGAATCCCCCGTCGGAAAAACGACTCATCTTTCGAGGCAATCCAGGAATCAAGCCATTTTTCGGCTTCTTCAAAAGAATGGAAGCGCTGCTCGCTTAAACCGTGCGCCATCGACAGAAACAAGTGGTAATCGGAGGGGGCCATGTCCGGTGAATACGGCGGGTGTGGTAGAACTTCCCATTGAAGTATTTCCAGGTAAGTTTTGACTGGTTTTGCCACATGTGGCCGAGCATTATCATGTAATAAAATAACTTTGTCGTGTCTCTGCTCATATAGTGGCCGGTTTTCTTTCATAGCGCGACTCAAACGCATCAAGTGAAGTCGATAGCTAGCTTCCCTGATAGTGTCATTAAGTATAAGCAGCTCATAATAACTTACGCCCTGCTGATCCCACCAAATGCAGAGAAGAAGCTTAGAACCATGGATATTTGGTTTTGGCGACGATGTTGATGCGTGACCCGGCATGCCCCACGATTTTTTTCGCTTTGGATTGTCGTAGTGAATCCACTTTTCATCCCCAGTGACGATACGGTGCAGAAAACCTTTTCTCTTTTGCCGTTGAAGCAACAATTCACACATGAGAAAACGTCGTTCTACGTCTCTCGGCTTCAACTCATACGGCACCCAATGCCCTTGCTTTTGGATCATTCCTAACGCTTTTAAACGTTTTGAAACTGTTGACGCATCTACTTGTAACGTTTTCCCGAGCTCTACTAACGTCTGACATGGATCTTCTTCAAGCAATGCCTCCAATTCTGTCTTCAAATTTTGTCGGTGCTCCAGAACGCTCTTTGTCTTCAAGGTCAAAATCATTACTTTTGAAGCGCCTAAACCAGTCTCTGCACGTTGTATTCGACAAAGCATTGTCTCAACGAGAATTCTGTGTGCTTCTGCTGCAGATTTTTTCTGAATAAAGCAGTGCAATAAAATTCCCCGCAAAAACACTTTATTTGGCACAAAAGTACACATTTTCACAAAGGGAAAATAAATATGTAGTTGACACTGTAGTAAACACTATTCTACTATAATTTGAGGTTACATATAGTACTACTTTGGTGATTCGTTACCGTACGAAATTCCATGCACAGAGTGCCGCAACGCCATTTTTCAAAACACTATACTAACACCATACATTTTTTCAATTACCAACTATACCTAGCTTCCTTTTATAGCAACGATTATAATAAGTATACAACAATAGAACATCTAGGTAATAAAATTCCATATTATTAATATTCAATGCCATGACTGCGGCGTCCCATGACTAATCTATAGAGAAGACAAGTGACAAATTTAATATAGTCAAGTATACAGCGTACCTGATATTGTGTAATCTCTTATATTATATGTTAGATGACTAATACGTAGACGTATAGCGGAATATAAAGATATAGTGAATGAACATGCTTAACTGGCATCGTAAGTTAACGTGAAGTAAAGAAAAGTATTGAAGAAGTTAATAAAAAGACGAAATCCTAATTATTTAGACATGAACGTACGACATAGAAGAGATGAACGTACAGGTGTTTTGGGTTTCAATAGGCCAGAAAACATAACCAGAGACAGACACTCAGTTACGAAAACAATTTATTTTTTTTTTACTTCCCACTGTATCCCGCACATAGCAGGATTGACAGAGAGAACCTAGTGTTAAGACATTTCGTTTCCCACTTTCCCTCCAATTTTGGTGGCGGAACTCAACGCCGCGCTTTTGCTTTGGTACCGAAGCGAAGAAATGAAAATATTAATAACCTACAATCGTTGCGTTACAGTCATACGTCCTAAGGATAATAAATAGAGTAAAAAAATATAGTTTGAAGCGAAATATATCAAGGCTTACAAACTAAAAAAAATGATGCACAAACGTTTACAAAACACAATTATGATAATAGGAAGTTTCCACAAAATCAAGTGAGAATGAATTGTTAATATCAGATAATGAAAGTGTTCTTGAGACAATCAATACATTGTGCAGTGGTTTTATAGAATCGTAGCAAGTATTTAATCACTTCCGCGTTATTTTATTAGGAGATAATTAAAAAAAATAAACATCATCACTTATAATATTAACGTTTTGGTAAAATGTGGGAAAATCTGAAAACCACGTGATGATTGTTGATAACGAAGTTCGAGTCCTATACGATTTTTTTAAAAATATTTTCGCTAATGTACTAGACAAATTGAAAGGATTTATTTGTTCCAATTTGAACAAAAAATGGAGTGTTATGTCACTAGGATCAACATATCTACTATATGCATTGTAGGAGATATTTGGGAATTGCATGAAGGTAAAAAGTATAGTTTACGTTAATTAATGAAAGAGCGTTGAGTTTTTGAGAGAAAACAGATGTTTATTACTGACAGACACCATGTGACAAGCGTTGGCGATTAAAAATAAGAAACCAGATATTAAATCTTTTTTATAGCGTCACGCTGTATCCCGCACACAGCAGGGTAGGCAGAGGGAATCTGGGAGTGTTAAGCCATTCCGTTCCTATTAAGACACTTCTGTTCCTCATTTCTCTGCGAAAAAATGATAATCTTACATATTTCATTTCTTCGAGTGGAAATCGAACCCAAAACCCGTCGCGTTTACAGTCACACGCTTGAGCCCCTGCGCCACGACTGGCTTGTATAGTCTTACATACACTATATCACATCAACTTGTAAGCATACACTACAAAAAAAATACTGTCTCCTAGAAAATATTTAGATCAAAAAGTAAAAAAATAGGTTGAGTTCTCTACCCTAGTTAACGAATTGTTAGCGACGTGAATTTTGCTTACAATAAAAGCTTTATATGTGGAATATCGTACATGATGGAATTTATAAACGAATATTATCATTTATCACTTACTCTTTTATGATAAAAATGCTCCATAGCCGTTTTACACAGAAGATAGAAAATTTAGATAACAACAGTCCCGTAAAAAGAAGAGAACGAAGACGCAGAACACAAATTAAAAACTCACGCTTCTAATCCTCGTTAAAATTTGTAAAATAAAATAATATATAATCATGAAAAATTCAATTGCAAACATTAAGAACTGAGGTTGACTCGCTGATAATACGACGGCCATTTTATCTCTAAATTTTATATACTTTATCTTTGATTGTGTTGTGTATCTTAGTTTATATTATGTTCATAAAAACTTGAAAAAAGATTTTCTTTATAGTGAATTAAAATTAAATACTGGCCTATATTATTATAGCAGAACCCACATCCTACAATCGCATTTCCATATGTCTCGTATATGGATGGGGACGGGGTCAAACGGTCGCATCCTGAAAAGCAATCATCCAAATTGCTCCATTAAAAGATATGCGATCCTATTATGCGACGGTAAAGCGCATTCACAATAAAAACTGTCATTTTCTGTTAAAAGCATATTTAAGATTATTTTTTTTAATATAAAATCTGCTATTGTTATACATTCTTTTTGTGTCTGGCAATATTTTTGTTATTTTTAAAATGTAACAGCTTTGAGTCACAATTGATAAGATATCTCGTTATCAATAGTTGAGGCACATGAGATTAGGGTATTAATATAACAATTAATTGTTTAGAATTTCATGAAATTTCATTAGGAATCATAAATAAACATTTTTTCGAAGACATTGCTTCTTGAGTGGTGGAACTCAACGCCGCGCCTTGCCTTGTCACCAGAGCGAAGAAATATAAAATATTTGAATAAGAAATATTTAATATATCATTTCCTCGCATGAGAATAGAACCCACAGCCTATCACATTAACAGTGACACTTCATGCCTGGCCTCCAAGATTGACGAAATATATTTAATTAATATATACATATGTATATATAAAATAATTACAGATAAGAATTTAAATTTCTTTACTTTTTCACAACTCTGCTTCACGTGGCTGATATTGTAGCATAAAACAATAAATTTCATTCCTTATATCAGTTTAGTTCAACATCTAGCCTACTTAATTGATTATAATATGGCGCAGGTGCCACAACGCCGTTAAGGTATTTATAGATTATTATACATATTTTAGTAATATAAAATCTAATTAGAAACGTTTTTAAAACAAATATCTTAAGCAGACAAAGAAACCCTCGAGACTCATTAGTTTATTCTCATTATGAGTGGTGGAGCTCAACGCTGCACTTTGTCAAATTAAACAGGGAACATAACGTTCTGTTCGCGTGGGAATCACACACACATACAATCATCGCATGTATGCCGTCCAACAACAGTGTCTAATTACCTGTGCATATTTAATGAAATAAATAAAGTTATGAGAGTTTGTATAAATATAAACTACAATACTGTACTTACTGCTTAATACACAGAAATTGAAAAAAAAAAGAGAGTGGAAGATTACACGCGAAAGGAGTCTTTTTCTTTTAAAATTGTAAGCAACGAAACAGGACACCCGAGCCCGCGGGCGCTCTCCATAGAAACCTTACATTCGCAATTTACACTCGGGCGAAATACATACATACATCATACATGTTATAAATATGGTTTTTAATGAGGAAAACAAAACTATTAAATATTTATTGCTTATGACATTTAAAATCGATTAAAATGTAGTCTTCAATATGGTAAACATAGAAAACCACCGTTGTGTACATACTTATAGACTACAAAACTTTTTTGTTCTCTTATAGCAGGATGGGCGTAGTATTTATGACTCTCCATTCTGTCCTCTTCGCCTAAACTCGAGACATAAAATGTGGAACAATAAGGGAACTCGTCGCCGGGGATATAACGTACTAGAGCAATGAAATACATTCCCAGAATTAGAATCGAACCCACAACCTTTGGGTTCACAGTCACACGCCTCACTGCGATCACTACGACGATCTTTACATGAAACTTAAAGTAAAACAAGACTCAAATAATTAAAAGAATATTTTATACAGTATAAGATTATATTTTCAATTTTCCACTTCGTATTCAACAACGCGTTTCCGTCTCTACCAGACCGTAGATAGATAATATTCACAGGCACCTATATTACTCTGCGACCTCTGATGCAGCAGTCGGTACTCGGTGCCAATTAAACATATGTTGCCATAAATATTATTAACGTATAAAAAAAATTTAATTAACTTTTATCTGTTAATATTTAAAAGAAAATAATATTTCAATGTTATTAATTGTTCAATTGAGGCCGTCGTCGCGCTGGGCCACAAGGGTGTAAATGTAACGCGACTATTGTAGGTTCGATCCCACTAGAGGGACTGAATTATTATTTATTAATATTTTAATTTTTTCAAACAAAAAGAAAAGTGAGAAAAAGAAAATGTGGAAGGCAGTGTCTTAACACTAGATTCCCTCTGCCTAACCTGCTGTGTGCGGGATACAGCGTGAAGCAGATTAATCGCTCACTTGTAAGTCATCAATTCGAAAAATATTTAACTACATTTTTCGGAGAAAGGAACCCACATTATGAGTAACGTAGACGTTATTTTATTTAAAAGTGGTCGTAGATAAAATTTATTACACGACGTGCATTGTGTTGATGATTCATTAAATAATGCACTTTTATATATTATAACTACATTATATATGGTTAAATCACAATTATGTATTGTTCATATGACTAACATAATTTAAATATAAAACCGTTGTGGCGCAGTACGGCAGCGTCTGGCTGTAAACGTGATGGTGGGATTCCAATTCAGAGGCATAAATTAAAATCTTTTCCCCTGTGGTAGACAGAGCGCAGCGTTAAATTCCGTCACTCACCACGCATTGTTTCAGTAATTTGGCGGAAAATGAGGAACTGAGTGTCTCAAAACTAAGTTTTTCCCTTTGTTTCTCTTACCTATACGGGAAAAAGCGTGAAACTTCACGTCAAAAATAGCATCATAGACAAAACCGTTTGGACAACAAATCCAGCCAACAGTGAGAAATGATCGATAATAACAAATTTATATGTACACCAAACACCGAGTACGTGTGGAAGTTGCGAAAAGGATCGCACCGTACCTTACGTCGTCGGTGGCAAGGTGAACTATTCCGAATATAAATCGTGTTACCAAATCGACCCCACCTACGGGCGCTATTTAGTTTATCACCCGCCGTGGCTATTTTTACCTTTGCCAGAAACCGTGTGGGCAGTTGAAAATATATTCTCTATTAAGAACAATGTTTTCTAATTATATTTCTTTGAGGTGGTTTGTTCTTATTATTTTGTTTTTACTATTATAAAAACAAAATACTACTATTATAAATAGTCTTTTTTGTTTTGTTTATTTTAGACGCAAAAATAATCTCTGCGTTGGTGTTTCTCTAGTAAATTTACATTTTAAATAAATAAATAAATCAGCTTCACGCTGTATCCCGCACACTCCAGGGTAGGCAGAGGGAACCTAGTGTTAAGACACTACGTTCCCCACTTTGTGCCGAATTCTGGAGGCATTGTGTGTTGAATGGCAGAACTTAACGCCGCAAATTTACATTTTAAGCTACTATTATTTAGACTAAGCTTTAGTTCCTCAATATGTCTTATAGACATGTATCACATTATGTTAGACAAGTGGATTGTTTCTATTTTTAAGACCCCAAAACTTTAATCAAATTGACGCAACAACACTAAATCACGTGCGGCGAAGAACGTGAAATGACTGCATTTTTAGATCCGATCAAAAGTTGCGGCAAGGTCGTACTTGACCAAACGGCTGCTTTTTTAAATTTTTAAATATAAATATTTCAATACTTAAAAGAACAATTAATGTAAATATTGTTATGTTTAAATATATATATTTCTTTTAATTTTACCGGTTAATTCTTCTTTCCTTGTTCCCATTTTAGATATAATTTTATGTATAAAAGGAAGGAAATATTATTAAAATGTTTCATCGTTATTATTATTAATTTAGCTTCACGCTGTATCCTGCACATAACAAGCTAGGCAGAGGAAACCTGAGAACCTATATAATATTAAGACACTTCCATTTCCCACTTTCCGCCGAACTTTGAAGGCATTGCGTGTTGAGTGGCGGAACTCAAACACCATGAAAATGTTAAATATTTTATTTTCTCGAGTGGGAAACGAACCCACAACCTGTCACGTGCAGTCACATGCCTGTACCCTTGCGACTAAAGGCACGAATGACGTCTTCATCGTCATAAACACAAAAAAATATTTCTTTATATAGATACATTTTATGAATCAAGCCTTACTACAATTTTTCTATTAAATTAAAAAATATAGACCTATATATATATTTTACTACAACAGTGATTCGCGCTTTAACAGTAACTTTTAAACGTAGGTTCCTTTATTATCTTTGCACGAACAGAAAATCTAGGTAAGGATAATGAGTCAAGCGATTAGGACCTAATGAACATTTAACGAAATCATTGAACACCTTGTTAAACACATTTGCGTGAATCACGCAACATCATTTGTTAAAGTTTAATGAATTACAGAACTTATTTAACAAGAATTATTTAAATGAAAAGAAAAAAATATGAACGAGTTTGTATTTCTAAATAAAACATATCTATATCCATATTGCTAATATTATAAAGCTGAAGAGTTTGTTTGGTTAAACGCGCTCATCTCAGAAACCACTGGTTTTATTTTTCTTATTTCTCTTTGCGTTAGATAAGTAGTCCGTTTGTCCAGGAAGGCTATTGACTATATTACATCACACTACGACCAATAGGTACGAAGCAACAATGAAGAAAAATACTAAAACGGGAGAGCTTGAGAGTTTCCAAGAGCAAGATACACAGCTCTTAGTCATTTCTATTCGGCCTAGCGGGCGAAGATGCATGTAAAAACTAGTGCATTAAAATATTAACATAGATAGTAAAAATGCTCAAATGTTTTTAATTATTTTGAATATTTTCTACAGACTATAGTGTAATTAATATATCAAAAATGTTGCAATTTTATAATCAGCTTCACGCTGTATCCCGCACACAGCAGGGTAGGCAGAGGGAACCTAGTGTTAAGACACTCCGTTCGACACTTTCTGCCGAATTCTGGAAGCATTGCGTGTTGAGTGGCAAAACTCAACGCCGCGCTTAACCTCGACACCAGAGCGAAGAAATGGAAATATAAATTTATGTAAATATTTCATCTCTTCGAGTGGGGATCGAACCCACAACCAGTTGGTTTTACAGTCGCACTTCGTGTCGCTGCGCCACGACTGGCCTCAAATTTGGCAATTTTATTATAATTAAAGGATATCTTTTTCGTAAAATATAACTTTCAGAGAATTTTCTTTAATCGGCTTACGATGCTTATCAACAGGTATAACAGTATGGTGGAGGCATGTATGCGGTGCTCGATTAACGGATAAGCCACTATCGATAGTGCCGCGGACACGCGGCCTAGTGTAGTTTTATATTGAAATAAATGCTTGTATTACTCTAACTAATGTTATTCATGATAAATCTAGTCAAGTCTATTTATCCTCTTAAATATGTAATTTCTTGTAACAGTCCTACATTTATTCTGTTAAATATGTAATTTTATAAATTAAATTTTAAGATTTAAGCATAAAAACGTTAAAATGTATTAAAAAAAACTAAGTCAATATTTAACAGCCATTGTTTTGTATAACCAGCTAAGAGGGCTTTGACCAATGCTGAACATTGTGATTATTTAAATAAAAAAAATTAAATCAGCTTCATGCTGTATCCCGCACACAGCAAGGTAAGCAGGGGCGGAACCTAGTGTTAAGACACTCCGTTCTCCACTTTTTGCCGAATTCTGGAGGCATTGCGTGTTGAGTGGCAGAACTCAACGCCGCGCTTAGCCTCGACACCAGAGCGAAGAAATGGAAATATAAATTTAAGTAAATATTTCACTTCCTCGAGTGGGGATCGAACCCACAACCAGTCGGTTTTACAGTCACACTTCGTGCCACTGTGCCACAACTGGCCTCAATACTCTTATTATTATTTGTTATGCTTAATTTCCAAAAAAAAAATTCTTTATTCATCCTTCCTCGATTAAAATTAAAAAGAGTAGCAAGAAAGAACATGGTGATAATATATTATATGTAAGCATATATTTATAAACTACACAACACACATAAGTTACAAGAAATGAATATTGTCACCAATGTTTTTTGTAATTTTGTAACTTGAATTGTTTATAACACACAATTTCTCACAGCCCTATTTCCATTACACAAGAATGATCATAATATTTATATATTACACTGTAGCTATATTAGTATACATATTTGAATAGTTCCAAATAACTTATATCTAGAACTTTTATCATCATAACTAGATGGGTAAGTATAGCTTAAAAATTTATTTAATTTTCTTCACAGTGTTTATGGTAGGTACAGTAGCCAGAGAGAATCTAGTGTTAAGGCACTCCATTTTTTAAACACAGCCAAATTTCCATGACATAGTATGTGTTACGTAATAACAGACCCATGCTTTGCCTTCTCACCTTAAGCATGGAAATCAAAATAATACAGTCCCCCTGGAAATTGAAAATGAATGAAAATGAAAGGCCTACTGACACATTTACAGTCAGACAGTGACCCACTGCGACACGACAGCCCCAATTATAAAAAAAATCTTATGTTACTTACACTCACCAAAGGCATGTGTTTTGGTACTGGTGGTTCAGGAGGTGGGCCTCTTGCTTTAGCTTCACTAGGTTGCCGTCTTATCATTGGCCTTGCCGGTGGTGGTTCTCTAGGCGCCTCCCTTGGAGAAACTCTAGGTGATTCGCTAGGGCTCTCTCTGGCTGCTAATACTTTAGAAATTGCAGCTGCAATATTTCCATCTGTTCTAGGCTGTCTGATCTTTTCAGGGGAGGTTTGTATTGGCAGTCTCGGTACATGTTGAGGTATTTGACCATTTGGTGTAGTACCTATAATAATTTGAATTTAAATGTCAAACATAAAATTGTGAAAATTGTGTATAAATTCTACTAAAAGCAAATTTCTATTTTAAGCAAAATCTAAGCAAATTACAGACTAATTTATTAATATAATTATGGGTAATTATATAAATTTCCACTTAATTGCAGACTTTGTAGCAAAGCGGGGTAGCAGTTGATTGGTTGTGGGTTCAATCCCTGTTATAATTGAAATATGTTGTTATACTAGTAAATAATTATAATTTTTTTTTAATTTATTGAATAAGTTTGTATAGGAATATTAATAATTCAAAAACTAATAACATTAGATAAAAATGAATATAAAGATAATGAAACAATTTTAATTAATACTTTTTAAAAATATAATTATCAATATTTTTTTGTAAACTATGTTTTTAGTTTAGTAGTCCCAAAAATTAAGGGGAAGGAGAGAGATAAGCAACTGACATAACACTAACTAGGTTCCCATTGCCTACTCTACATTAAGAGTGATACAGAATTAAGCTAAAAAAATGTTCATTTACCAGCTAACTTTCCAGTAGGCCTTAATTTAGGCATGCCTCCAGCAAATAGGCCTCCTAATCCTGGCATTGCACCACCTCCGTTTGGCACAGGAGTAGCAGTTTTAACTCCATTTCCTACTGGAGAACCACTGTTTGGCACATTAGATACCTTTCCTGGTATATATGGTCCACTTTTGTCCACTGTAACAGTCTTTTTTAATTTTGCTCCTTGTCTAATTGAGCTTAATAATGCATTGCGATTATCTGATGAACCACCTTTCGAATTGCCGAACACAGGCGGAGGTGGTGGGCCAGGAGGTGGTGGAGGTCCAGGAGGCGGTGGAGGTCTCGGAGCCATGGTTGAATACTAAATAAAGTTATTATACACTATACGCCATAGAAACCGAGAACACTAAACTATTTACTTGTGTACACTCGCTGTCCTCACAACACGAATGCACGGTGATACTGACGCGTGATAATAACATTCAATCGTCGATACGTCATTCCACACAGACCCATGCTAATTTACATAAAATACTAAGAGCCTTGCCCTAAAAGATTAATCATTATAGGAAATACGTAGGCACGAGAAACAGTTTTTAACTGGTATCACCTCATTTTCGATAACTACTTAAAAGATAAAAAGAACACCATTAGTAATGGTGAATACCATCTTTCCTAATCTTAAAGTAAATATTACTAGCTTTACAATCTCTTAACATAAATCGGCCTCGTAACTAAAACACTATAAATGAATAAAATTCATCAAATTCACAAATTGCAATATGGCCGAATACAGCTGTCAATGGTAATGTTGCTATAATAAAAAAGTAAATATTATTAGTAGATTTTAATAATAATATTTTCTAATTTCATTTATTTAATAGTAACCATATAAATATTTTATTTTTTTTAAATATTATTTCTCTTTTTTTTCTCTCAGCATAGGAACGTAGTATCTTAACACTATGTGCTCTCTGCCTGCCCTGCTGAGTGCGGAATACAGCGTGAAGCTGGAACTGATAATGTAACAATGTTTGCTATGATATTTTATGAAAAATATTTTATATTTATTAAAATAAAATAATCCATCTCTAACAATTATTATAGTTATAAATTAATAACAAAATAAATAAGTCATTCCTTCAAATAAAAAATATTAAATTTATGTTATTAAGGTAAGGTACTGGCAGTTGCAGATACTGTATCATCAGCAAGCATAGAATTATATTTTAAAAGATTAGAATCATAACTAGCTTCACTTCCACCCTGTGCAAAAAGAGCAGCTTTCAAAGCGGCTTCACGTTCGGCTTCATCTCTCTCTTCACTCATTTTTATTTCTCTTTCAATGTCTAATTCTTCTTTCTCTTGAGCTAATTTATTTTTAAATTCCATATTTTCCCTGTATTTAACTAAGCGAGCCGATAAATATTTGATGGGATCTGCAGGTTGATACAAAATAACATCAGCAATACATTCTCGCAATGCTTTTCCAACAGTTACTTTTATATACTTAAAATCTTCTGTGACGGGAACATCACCCGGACATGGTTCAAATATGTCTAGGTGGCTCCGAATGCGTACAAGGTTACCTAAACCATCATTTTCATATTCACTAGCTGAATCACTTTCACGATAGATATGTTGTCCTTCATCGTTAATATAGTAGCGACCATAATTATCATAATAATAAATGACACCATCTATTTCTTCTTTTGTTTTTAAAAGAACGCCAGAACTATCCATCATGTACTCACTGGCGGTTTTATGAGCCTTGTAAATTCTTTGACGTGTTTTTGTATCTAAAAAGTATCTTCCACATTCGTCATAAAAATATACATGTCCTTCATCATCAGTTAAAGGTACTAAGACATTAAGCTCATTTGGTTGATATAGAATATCATCATCTGGAATCTTGTAAATCTTTCGACTATATTCATCTACATAAAATGTGCCCAATTCATCACTATATTCTTCTTTTATATCAGCTGCACTAAGAATGGAAATAATAGATTTGCGGCTACGCTCGCCATAGAGAGTTATATCCCATATACAACAAAGTTCTGTTACTAAGCGCTCACGTTCCTCATGTGGTAAAGCATGATTAAATATACGTAGTTGATAAAAATCTTCACATATACACATCTCATCTACATCTAGCTCTCCTAATTGTATGTCGGCCAATTCTTGTAAGTTTTTCAACGTAGTTTTTAAGTTTTCTAGAGCCGTAAGTCTGTTTTCCAAAAAGTCCTTTTTCCGTCGCAAAGCTGCCAAAGCTGCTGAAACTGGCTCATGTTCTAATCTAGAAATTCGATCTTCTAAGATATTTATTTTTTCTACAATTTTACTTATTTCCAAATTATGAACCGCAGTACATCTGATCATTGTGCCTAATTCTCTACCCTTTTCTTTTAAGTCTTCCAACAATGCTAAAGCTGAAGGAGATTTAGAAGTTTGTAAATCTTCAACTATTTGTTGCAATGTCTTGGTTAAATCACCAGTTAAATGCGGAATGTTTACTGTTATATATTTGGTTAAATACATTGAAAGGTCATCGTAAATTTTATCAATCCAATGCAATAATTCCTCAGTAGAACTTTTTAACTTTATTTTAAATACATCATTACTGTCGTAGTTTCTAAAACATTTTAATTTTTCTAAGAGTACCTGTGTTACTTCTTTATGCATTTCTTCAACAATTTCTATATCTGCAATAAGGTTGGCTTGATTTTCATTTGATAGAGACTTCCCATGTTTCGCCATATATTTCTGATAATAATTAAAACGATTCGATATAGCGTCTATAGTAAAACTAATAGCTTGAAAAATGTCTTCCCTTGCAATATCATTCACAGTTTTAGAGAATTGTTCTACCTCTTTGATTGCATGAAGCCAATTTAAATGGAAGTCGACTATTACGTTCATTATTTCAGATTTGGATTCTTCTTGAAGAGCTGACCGCATTGAGCACATTGTATTGAAAATTTTATCTGAATAATCATTTTTTGTGAGAAAAATTACTGGAGTTTCGTAAAAATGTTTAACCTCTTGTGTAATATCAAAAAGAAAACTATTAATTACTTCCTTATTTATTGTAATTTTCTCTGCTTGCTGATCCATTTTAAATATTGTTTGGTAATATTAAAACTGAATTAATATTACGACTGCAAAAAAAAATTGTACATTATTTTGTCATGTCATATTTTTCTAAGCAATTTAAAAATTTATCATTTAAAAAGTTCTAATACTTTTCTATAAAATAAAATCGACTTTTAGTTTAGTAGATTTTTTACACTGTACTGGTAGAAAAAGGATTTATTATAATTTTTAAAAACGGTAACCCTGTACGCGTCTACGATTTGTTTCCGAAAAGGTCGTCGATGACTTTGCGATTATACAAAATTACAAAGAAAGTGTAGTTGTTGTTGTGTCATTTTAATATACACTTTTTAAATAGTTAACATATACAGTATGGCCGGTGCAATGTTATTTGAGAGGTCACGAGTTTCCTCGTCAAACAGAGACGAAGACGTCCGCATGACTGACAAAATGGTTAGCACTGGAGAGCTCCCCGAAGATGACGAGGAAAATATCAGAGCCAAGGAGCAAGGAATATTAAACCTCGGCGAAAAGTACAAGAAAGAAGGTAAAGCTAAAGAACTTGCTGAATTAATAAAAGCAACCAGACCTTTCCTTAGTCTGATAAGTAAGGCTAAGGCTGCGAAATTGGTGCGATCCCTAGTAGACTTCTTCTTGGATTTGGAAGCTGGCATTGGAATTGAGGTCCAGCTGTGCAAAGAATGTATAGAATGGGCCAAAGAAGAGAGGCGCACGTTCTTAAGACAGTCTCTCGAGGCAAGGCTCATCGCGCTCTACTTCGACACCGGTATGTACACAGAGGCCTTAGATTTAGCCACCGCACTGTTAAAAGAGTTAAAGAAGTTAGATGATAAAAATTTATTAGTTGAAGTACTGCTTTTAGAGAGTAAAACTTATCATGCTCTTAGTAATTTACCGAAGGCCCGTGCATCGTTGACGTCAGCAAGAACTACAGCAAATGCTATTTACTGTCCTCCTAAAATGCAAGCGGCTCTCGATTTGCAGTCTGGTATTCTTCACGCTGCAGATGAGAGAGATTTCAAAACAGCTTATTCTTATTTTTATGAAGCCTTTGAAGGTTATGATGGAGCTGACAGTCCTAAAGCTCTTACTGCTCTTAAATATATGTTGTTATCTAAAATAATGCTTAATCAAGCTGAGGAAGTAGGTACAGTGTGTAGTAGTAAAGCAGCTCTCAAATATGCAGGCAAAGAATTGGAAGCAATGAGAGCCGTAGCAACTGCATCACACAAAAGATCCCTGGCCGATTTTCAGGCAGCATTAAAAACTTTTAAACCTGAACTCGAAGAAGATGCAGTGGTCAGAGCTCATTTAGGAGCATTGTATGACACCATGTTGGAACAAAACTTATGTCGTATTGTAGAGCCTTATATGCGTGTTCAAGTAGATCATGTAGCTAAATGTATCCGTCTGCCAGTTGTTCAAGTTGAAAAAAAACTATCACAAATGATTCTTGATAAGAAGCTCAATGGTATCCTAGACCAGGGTGAAGGTGTTTTGATTGTTTTTGATGAATCCCCTCTCGACAAGACCTACGAGACAGTTCTAGAAACCATCCATCATATGAGCAAAGTTGTTGATACCCTCTATCAGAAAGCTAAGAAACTTTCATAGGCCCTTGTAAATTTGTTGTAGCATTAAAAATAAAATATATATCAGATAACCATAAAGTTTCAGTTCAAATAATGTAAATTAATGCTATTTTTTATGCTAAATTCCATTAACATAATTTTCTAAAGCTAAACAAGTTGACACTACTATAGACTAATAACAGAGAAAATATATACATTTTTCCTTTTATTGTATTGTATTAAATCTTAAAATGTTAATCAGTTAATATACTAATTTCATTTTAATGTTCTTTTTTAACTTAAGCTAGTGAAAAATTGTAATATTCTGTTTTTTTTTTTTGAGAATAAAAGGTGTTCTCCAAATATTGTTGTTTACTTATTTAATATTTTTAAAGTGTTATTCCACATATATTATTTGAATGAGCTGGAATTTCGTCGTGGCACAGGGTCACAAGGGAGTGACTGTAATGTGACGGTTGTGGGTTCGATCCCCACTCGAGGAAATTAAATATTTATTTAAATTTATATTTCCATTTCTTTGCTCTGGTGTCGAGGCAAAGCACCGCGTTGAATTCCGCCACTCAACACGCAATGCCTCCAAAGTTCAGCAGAAAGTGGGGAATGGAGTGTCTTAACACCAAGTTGCAGGATACAGCGTGAAACTGATTAATTAATTAATTAACTGGGATTCGAATCCATGCCTCTTCTTTGGATAGATGGTTTCCAGGTTTAAGTCATGACACATTATTTTTTTTTAAGTTTTCTTAAAATATTGTTGTATATTTCAGCCCACACTAGTACTTTGCAAGTCATTTTATTTTAGGTTTTGGCACATGTGTTGCATCCTATTTAAATGTTTGAATCATCAATACACTGCACTTGAGACATTATGACCTTAATCTTACTTTCATTTGTGAGAAAATTTTACATTTTTTCCTGCATCACAGGTAAGCAAAGTGAACTTAGTGTTAAGACAGTCTGTTCCCTACCTAATTACTATATATAGAATGTTATGTGGGGGGACTAAACACCGTGGTTTGTCTACCAGAGCAGTTAAATGAACATAATTTCAATGAGTGGAGAACACAATATTAAAAAATTGTAGGATTTCAATATATTTTTTTAAATTGATTCAGGTAGGGATTCATGATTTTTTAAATAAGATTTATTATTGAACATAAAAACATGTTCGAATGCTATAAAGTGCGATAAATGCGATGATAAATAAAAAAATGTCTATTTAATAAATTTTATTTAAATAAAACATACTGTGTACAAAATTAAACATTGAAAATCCACTTAAAACATATTTTGTTGTAAAAATATCAAAAAATATATTTTATTAATACCATTACTTTATTTTGTGAAAGGCACCTTTTGAGGAAGTTTTAATGAGAATGATATGCTAATTATATATTTAAAGGAAAGCAAAGTATGGCTAATATAAAACATAAAAATTTTAGAAGATTACAAAATATTTATTTTATTGAATTTTAGTATTTGCTGTAATAGTGGCAACATATGCCTCATTTGTAAATATTTCAAATGTCTTAACACGTCGGGGATGTTCGCGACGGCGCGAGTCAACCGTTTCTTGGGCAAAAGATGCCGCTCATCATTACAAAGACTGCGGGGTAGCACCAACGGCATCTTGAATTTGATCTTTAATAAATTAGAATGAGTGTTTGTAAGCCATTGCTGCGCCATTTCGATTGGGACGGAAAAGCATTTTAAATACAATAAAACATATGTATTAAGTTTTTATTGTTACCAACAAAATTAGTCATAAGTATGTTATTGAAATATATAAATGTGATATAAATGAAAAATACATAAATTATGATACATGAGATACAGGTTGGTGACACATGGACAGACAGACAGCAGAAATAGATAAAACGGGTTTTATCCTCTGTGAAGACAAATAAATAGTTAAGAAGTATACTGTATAAAGTTGTGGAATTAGAACAACAAATACAATAGAATCTCACTAATCCTGCACTATTAAAAATCAACACAGAGTTTGCCGAGATTGGATTGCAATGTTCAGATTACAAGTAAACAACATTTTAATAAAAAAAAGTTTTTAAATAACTATAATATATTTATTAAAGAATTATAAATTCACTATTAATTAATTATTAGATTTAAAATAACCCTAAATTGAGGTATGTTATTGTGCAAATTTTAGTGTTTGTATATTTAAATCGCTCTCAAGGTTTGATATCGATCTTAAGATGCCTTAATATATTGCCATAAATGACGTTTACCATACTTTAATGTTTCTCTAGGAATAATATTCAGGAGGTAGTCGATTATATGATGTTTTGAACTATCGAAATCCTGTATTGGTAAGATTGTACTACAGCTTGTTCACAAACCATCACATTTAATCTCAAAGGCTTATTTTAAATAACTATATAACTCTATGTTTACTCTTGTTTTTTATAACAATGTTAGGTATCGTATTGTTACTATAAACAATACGATCGACGAGTTATGGCCGCTCTGAACTTAGATTTTCCGAACTGTTGGTCATTGCTCAGTCGGGAAGAAAATAAGAAAAAAAAAGTAAGAAAAACTCAAAAGTAAGAAAGCTATCATGCAGTAACGTAAGTGCGGCCATGACTCGTCGATCGTACTGTATATCTAAACGTTGTTTCGCCTATTGAACTCTTCTGTGTCATGAGGCACATCCCACCTCGGGTTCCAGAAGCCTTCGGGTGTTTTGGGCCTCACAGGGTTGGAGCGACCGCGGTGTTTTGAACATTCTTCTATTTTCTTAGCTAACATCTCTGGGTTGTCCTTATAGAGGTCTGTCAGGAACTGTTGATTTAATGATTATTATTATTAAAAAATATATATATTAACACTCAAAATATTCAATGTAAACATTATTTGGCAATTTTTAGAAAAATACTCAACAACTCTATATTATATAACAATTACATTGACAATTTTAATATTATTTAATACCTTTATTTTATTTTAATTATTTTTTTAGCTCGTGAAGCTATCCCGCATATAGAACGTTAGGCAGAAAAAACCTAGTGACTCAATTCAACAAAAGAAACGCACAGTAACACATTGTTTTTTTTATATATGACATTGTTATAAATATTGGCCAAGTGGGAGTCTAAGACTCTTATGATGGGTTCCTTAGTACCAAATATAGATTAATGCCACTTAACATAGTCAAAAAAATATTATTTTGGCAACAAAAAATAACTTTGTTTTTCATAGTGTTAATATAAATTACGTTATATTAACATTTTTTGTTTGATAGTGTTCATTGAAATGTTTAGCATTTTAACGGCTTTAGTAACTTAAATACAAACTTACAGGCATACAATCGTCACAACACCACCCGGGCAAAGCTTTTTTTTCCGCTTTTCTCCGAACTGCCATTTCTTTATACTGCGGTTCTATGTCAGGTCTAATTCTGCAATATATAAAAATTACATATATTTCTTCAATTTTGCACGAAGGATATAGATGATTTTTTTTAAAGTAATATAAACTTAATTAAGGCCTTAACGTTATCATTTTTCATTAAAAATAACTTTAATTATCGGTAATTCTATACAGACACACAAGTATCGTTACGACTTGGTAGCGTTACTTGATAACTTAATAATAACGTTATTAATTACGTTAAGATTTAACGTGTTTATTTTATTAATTTAAAATATTTTTATGCAATATTTAATCAGAATCCAGAATTCGGAAATTCGGAATACAGTGTAAGCTGATTTTTTTATATATTATAATATTTAAATAATAAGACAGAACATTTATTTTCTATAAACCTTTTAACATAGTCATTTGGTTTGGTAACACCTTCTTTTTGTAGTATTGACGTACTAGATTCCATTTCTTGTGAATTTACTATATTTAAGTTCTCTGCTAGTGGTTGTTTGGTGGGGCTGAAACAAAAAGAAAATTAAAAATATGATTTCTTACTTAAAACAACCGTTCAAACTAGCCTATCTATCTACATACAGTCGATCGATAGGCTAGTTTGAACGCGTTCACACCATTGCGTGTTGCGGCGGAACTAGACGCCGTACTTTGTTTTATTATTACACTGCATTGGAAATATTTTGAATATTATTAAAAAAAAAAAAAATCAGCTTCACGCTGTATCCCGCACACAGCAGGGTAGGCAGAGGGAACCTAGTGTTAAGACACTCCGTTCCCCACTTTCTGCCGAATTCTGGAGGCATTGCGTGTTGAGTGGCAGAACTCAACGCCGCGCTTAACCTCGACACCAGAGCGAAGAAATGGAAATATAAATTTAAGTAAATATTTCATCTCCTCGAGTGGGGATCGAACCCACAACCAGTCGGTTTTGCAGTCACACCTCGTGCCGCTGCGCCACGACTGGCCTCAATATTCAATAAAAAAAATATATTAATATTATTAAAGAAGGTAAAAAATTGGGAGCCAAGTAAAATGATAAAAAAATACAATCGCGGAGGTCTCAAGCTTTTTCTGAAATTCAAGCTTAGCTTAGCCAAAGCCCTTTGGTCTGATTCCTCACTTGAACTAGCGGCTTTAGTACCAAATTTTGCCCCCCTTTTAAGCTCTTATTTTTTAGAATTTAACCACAAATGTATATTTTCTGAACTAGTACTACTTGTAAATGCTAGCTGAGAAATTTTATAATTCTAGGTCAACGGGAAGTACCGTATTAATTTTGATTCCCTTTAAGTGTTGAAATACGCGTTCTTTGCGGTATAAACGGTCAAATATTTCTTTTAAGTAAATGTAGAAATATGTTTTTTTAAGAAATTATGGGACCGTAGATCTGGGTATATAGTTTGAATTTCAACTAGATATCTTCAAGCATTCTTGAGATAAAGGATCTTGATAGACAGACAGATGGACAAACAGACAACAAAGTGATCTTATATGGGTTTTTTTTATTATTAAAAGGTACGGAAACCTAATATAGCTATAGTAGTAATAAAAGGAAATTTTAAAATGACATAGCTTTTTCGAGTTAATATATTGTTAAAAAAATGAATAATTACTTTTAACTATACCTTTAAACTAATAATTACTTTTTGTTAATAACTTCATACATTATTTACGGAGGCTGCAGTTGGAGACTTAATTAATTACATTTTTTACTTAATTAATTATAACACATTTTTTTTATAAGAATACATTATAATATTAATTTAATTACATTTATTATTGTGTGCCTATCGTGGCGTAGGGGCACAAAGTGTGACTGTAAACGCGACTGGTTGTGGGTTCGGCGGAAAGTGGACAGCGGAGTGTCTTAACACTAGGTTCCCTCTGCCTACCCTGCTGTGTGCGGAGATACAATGGAATTGTGCTATATTAGAAACAATATTACCATTCCACGAATGGATGAATGACGTGTAACATTATATATTTTAAGAGCAGGAGTTAACTAACCCTAGGCACTGTGATGTATAAATGGAATGGATCTAGCCTTACTGGATAAATGGAATGGACTATCCAAAACAAATCAATTTTTCAATTCGATTTAGTAGTTGCTGAGATTAATGTGTACAACTAAGCAAACTCTTCAATTGATGAATAATAACACAGTATTTATTTTGTCACTCTTGATATAAATAAAAAGCTTAAATGAAGCCAGTCGCGGCGCAGGGGCATAAGTTGGCGACTGTAAAAAAAAATATATTAAAATCTTTACCTGCTATTAATCATATTTTTAATTGTATTCTTGTTCATTTGTTGTAAAAGTGATATACTCTCATCAGGATAGTGGGTTTCATCATTTGATTTATTTTGTTTGTCGGACATGTTAAATCTAAAAATAATATGAAATATATGACTAGTAAAATTAAAAATTATAATAACAAGAAATCGTTAACATCAAAGTTTTAGTATTTCATTATGATTTTCGCCTTCACTCTTTATCACGTATGTAGCAGAATTAACACTAAGAGCTCCATTTTCCGCCTGAATTTGAGACAATGCGTGTGAGTGGCGCAGTCAACACCATCTTTAGTCTTAATAAAGCTTGGAGGTCAAGCGGAATATAAAAGTGGGATATTTAAAAATATAAATCGTTAGCTTAAGAGTGTAAACCTGCTAATTGCCTATTAAGCAAATTGTCAGAAATCAAAAAGTAAAAACTTTTAAAAAAAATATGAATATACGTATTTTATCAATACTTCAATAGATATTTGCAATTTAAAAAAAAATATTTGCATTCTCTGTTATATAAAAAAAAATCAGCTTCACGCTGTATCCCACACACAGCAGGGTAGACAGAGTGAACCTAGTGTTAAGTCACACCGTTCCCCACTTTCTGCCGAATTCTGGAGGCATTGTGTGTTGAGTGGCAGAGCTCAACGCCGCGCTTAATCTCGACACCAGAGCGAAGAAATGGAAATATAAATTTAAGTAAATATTTCATCTCCTCGAGTGGAGATCGAACCCACAACCAGTCGGTTTTACAGTCACACCTCGTGCCGCTGCGCCACGACTGGCCTCAACTCTCGACTGGTTCTCTGTTATATGAAATAAAATAAAGGTCGATGTTGTATACTTTCTACTATCGGACGAATTTACAATAATTTTGTGCGAATATAGATCGGTCGCAAAGGATATTTCAAAATAACATTCACAATACAGCTTTTTCATTTAATTATACAACCTAGTGAATAGAAGCCATTATCAAACTTTAATTTAATGTATAATTTAAAATTTTCATTATCATAATATAGTTATAATATAATAATATAAAATTAATTGCAAAAAAACAAACTAACCTTTGAGGATGTTGTTGTAAAATATTAATAGAATCCATTTGTTTTATGTCAATATCAATCATTGCCGGTTCGTTTTCTTCATTGCTGTTGTCTCTTTCTAATTTTAGTTTCATTGCTAAGGGAATTTTAAACTTTCTAGGACTGTCCTTTGTAAGGGATTTACTTCTAAAAACATAATAAATGGATGTTAAATAAATTCGTAGTGGTATATAAGGAACATTGTGAAGATAAATTGATAAAAACAAACAACATAGTGAACACGTTACTCCTAATGGCCTAAGATCCCATTGCTTAAATATGCAGGGATCTGTTTTTTAATGAAACTTATATTTAATAATGATACATGATAGTAGAATAGATAACACTAGGGTTGCCTAAAAGAATTCTGCCGCAATCACCTTTAATATTTTTTTCATAATGTGTTTTTGGAGAAATTTGCGCTCATGTTTTTAAGTCAATCCCACATCATTTGAAAGAAAACCGCATAAGGAATTGGAAAAACAATGGTTGCCAGATCTTAGCCTGCCGCAAGCCAAGGGTTGCCGGGTTTTTTTTCTAAAGCAACTTTTAAAAATTTTCTATCATGTATCATTCTTAAATATAAGTTCCATAAAAAAAGATCCCTGCAGATGTAAGCAATAGGATCTCAACCTATAATATTAATAATAAGTTTTCTTGCATCGTTAAAATTTGCAGAACCAAACCTTAGCCTAGCGAATAGTTTTTCTATATGTTAGCGGCTTCGCCCTCGTGGACGGAAATAATTAAGAATTGTTTTAATTATTTCTTTTTGTCCACATTCAATACTATATATATAATACATTTTAATCTCCCAGGATAACTCTGACTGTGGGTACAGTGGGTTAACGTCCATACAAATTTTTATAAAGTGGAAGAGTTTGTTTGTTTAAACGCTAAGATCTCTGGATCCGGATGGATAGGTCCGATTTGCTTTCTTTTTCTTTTATATGGAAACTGCATTCTTCATTCTTTTATATAACATTACGGTTAGTTCTTGGTTAGCCTTAACGAAATGACAATAATAAGGAACGCCATTGAATTGCTTTAAGCGCGTGCGCTGCAAAAATACTTAATTATATGTTAATACATTGTATGACAAAAATAATAAATTTTATTAGTGCTAAAAAAGTCCGCGACACCATATGTCTATCTCGTAAAATTAATCTTGCCGGCGAAGACGTTCTATCACACAAACCACATAGTGTTCATAATTGAATATATTAATCTATTGGCAAATGTAGCACAACAAATGTACTATAGGTGGTATGTACTATACGTGATGTAATATTACAGCTCTGCCTCGCTGTAAAGATTATCAACCAAAAATATTTTTTCAAATGAGACCAGTAGTTCCTTAGTTTAGATCCTTCAAACAAACAAACTCTTCAGCTTAATAAGATAATAGAAGTTATAAATTTATTAGTACAGAAGTATGTCTAGATATAAATAAAAAAATCACTCACATAGTTTGGAATACAGGACCACTTGTAGGTGATGGTTGTATTGTATCATCTGTATCTAATATTTCATTCTTTATATTTCGCTGTGAATAATAAATATGATTTCAGTTAATTATTTATTTTTTTACCTTGTATATTCGACAACTGTATTATTTTATGTGTGTCAATCTATTTCTTCATCATTTGCGGATTGATTTTTTTATATGTATATACCTCCCTAATAGTCCCATTAGCACCAAGTCAGGATTTCATAAAAGAATTTCATGAAAATCGGAATTTTTTTTTCGAATATCGAAATATTTGCATCTTGTAGTCACAATCTGATAACAATACTGATATTTATGGAGATGATGATGGTAATAGAATAGACACAACTCCTCAACGATTATAGAAGGCTAGTTTTAATGTTTGCTAGTGGATGTGAGATCACATGTGTGGAGGTACAACTACATGTGTGAATGTGAGATCACATATTTATTTATTTATTATTTATATTCAGGTCATTTGTGGTCCAGTGACTGTAAAATCAGCTGGTTGTGGGTTTGATCCCCACTTGAGGAGATGATGATATTTATATTTCCATGTCTTCGCTCTGGTGTCGAGGGAAAGCGCGGTGTTGAGTTCTGTCACTCAACACCCAATGCCTCCAGAATTCGGCAGAAAGTGGCGAACGGAGTGTCTTAACACTAGGTTCCTTCTGCCTACCCTGCTGTGTGTGGGATACAGTGTGAAGCTGATTTGATATGATTTTTGAAATTGCTTGAATGTCGACGCATGAATGCACACAGATCCCATGTGCAGAAGCGAAATGACCTGTGTGAGTGTGAGATCACATATTATGTTGAGGTAACATCACATGGGTAGATGCAAGATTACCACAAGTGTGGATTTAAAACCCAATATGCATGGATGTAAGACCACATGTGTGGATTTGTTTCCTGGCTCTGGAAACAAGGAGGACAGCGTTGAGGTCATGCTCTGGCTGTCTCATATAATACAAAAAAATTAAATAAACCTGTATATCGTCTTCCATACAATTACTTCCTAACATTTCTGGGGAGCATGTAAGATCTACAATATTTGATGTTTTCACTTTGACCAAGTTCAATCTTGCCTGTTTCAATCTACTCGAAGGTTTATTTTTATTTGGAGTGGGAAATGATAACTTGATGTTTTTCTTTTCTGGGGTTGGCCTGAAATAGTTTTAATATTTTTATATTAGAAAATTTTATATATATATATATATATATATATATATATATATATATATATATATATATATATAATTGAGGCCGGTCGTGGCGCAGCGGTACGAGGTGTGACTGCAAAATCGACTGGTTGTGGGTTCGATCCCCACTCGAGGAGATGAAATATTTACTTAAATTTATATTTCCATTTCTTCGCTCTGGTGTCGAGGTTAAGCGCGGCGTTGAGTTCTGCCACTCAACACGCAATGCCTCCAGAATTCGGCAGAAAGTGGGGAACGGAGTGTCTTAACACTAGGTTCCCTCTGCCTACCCTGCTGTGTGCGGGATACAGCGTGAAGCTGATTTAATTTGATTTTTAATAATATATATAACATTGAATATTTCTACTGATTTTGCATTCAAAATTATAATTATTGAATATTAGAGTAAATTCTCAGAAATTGGCATACACCTAGTGTTAGAGCACTCTATACATTATTCAATGCCCAATTTTTGAGACATTGAATGTTGTTTGGTGGAACTCAACGCGGCCCTTTGTCTTTCTTAGTAACAAATAACTTTACTAAGGATTAAAAACATTTAAAATTTGAAAGCAGTGGAGTATAACCCAATAGCTCTTGCAGACTGTCTAACATCTAAGTTGACATTTTCTGTAAAGAAACGAAAATTTGATTTTTCATTCTTCTGAATGGGAATCAAACCCATGAGTTCAAGCACCAACACTTACAGTCACATGCTAGTACCCTTGAGCCACTAGGCTACAAGATGTGTCTAAGACACATTTATTTTATATTATAATTAGTAAGAATCTATTTCATGACAGCATTGTGGAATATTGTCTGATAGTAATGATGATGCTATGGGTGCGATCCTATAAAGGGGAATAAATTATTTTCATAACTTGGGTCCGGTTTAATGAAGCAAGAACTGTATAACAATTCAAATTCAGGCAGAAAGTTAGGTGCATGGTGCCTTGATATGAGATACTTGATTTGTAAACTGTACACAGTGTAAAGCTAAATTCAATGCAGAACTTACCAAGATTCGGGACATTTCTTTTTATCCCTTAAACTTAAAGAATGTGTGTTAGTTTTCTTTTTAGTAAATATTATTGGGCTCTTTCTACCTAATGGAGTTGATTTAATTTCTGATATAGATTCATCTTTATTCTCTAAAATTTCTTTATTTGGACTTTCAAAATTTACTTGTGGTTCTAATTTTTCCTTTTTTATACACTTTTTTTTAGGTGATTGTATATTCAAAATGTTGTAGATTTTGTCTACAATCTTAAAGTCTTGTGTTTCATTTAACTTATTAAGAGCTGAAACTGTAATAAATAATGTGTAAGCATATTTTTATTAAAAAATTAAATTTAAAAAATATAGGAGACCATATAAATTATTTATATGTTCTTATAGGATTAGAGGTTCTCGAAACTTTTCACATTTTTTTTGGTAATGGTTGCATGCAAGGGATCAGTTTCACACTGTATCCCGCACACAGCAGGGTAGGCAGAGGGAACCTAGTGTAAGACACTATGTTTCCCACTTTCTGCCGAATTCTGGAGGCATTGCGTGTTAAGTGGCAGAACTCAACGCCGCGCTTTGCCTTGACACCAGAGCGAAGAAATGGAAATATAAATTTATCACCTGTGACATTAAAGCCACTTTTACATCAAAGTCGTATTTCTTATTATTATTTTAATAAGATGTATAATGTTGTTGGTGTAATAAAGCATTAAATAAAATAAATAAATATGTCTGTAAAAAGGCCATTATGGTACATCATCTGAATATGCAACACTCATGGGCTCAATTTCTACAATGCAATACTATCTCTTAAAAGGTAATGTTTCAAAAATTGGGAATAGTGAATAGTGTTTTTATACTAGATAATCTGCTTACCCCGCTATAAGTCAAATACAGCACTAGGCTAAATAATAAATGTATACAAACTAACTATAGAATTTAGCTTGGTTAAAATTTAATCTTACCAATAGATTTAAATAAATT
Organism: Heliconius hermathena; assembly: GCA_013403705.1. Taxonomy (NCBI): domain Eukaryota; kingdom Metazoa; phylum Arthropoda; class Insecta; order Lepidoptera; family Nymphalidae; genus Heliconius; species Heliconius hermathena. Next base: position 45,883 of record JAAIXJ010000320.1, on the reverse strand, counting down.
TTCTTTGTTGATCACTTCCTTTTTTAAATTTTCACAATTATTACAAATGTACCTGTAATTTGCATTAATAAAATGATTTATAGTAAAGTTTAAGTAAATAATGAGAATACAAAAGTGTAAAATTTAATATTTACCCATTTTGCTCTTTTTGTGATATGAAAGTTCTATAATTTTCATTTTCTAAATGTAACTCTTCAAAATCACTAACTAGGTCTGAAATATGAAACAAAATTCATTATTCACATAATTTATTTGAACCAAAATTAAAAAGTAGCTAATGGAAGAAGAAATCAACCTTTAAATTTTGAAATAGTTTGTTGAAGTGTCAATTCCACTGCTACAATTTTGGTTAAGGGGAATGTTTTTGGATCCTTAAACAGTAAACAATTATTTTCAATTGTAAGGCTCATTTTAGATATTTTTTTATATTTTTATTATTAGTTCATCCCTTTTAAAATTCACGCTGTGTCCCGCATATAGTATGGCAGGCAGAGGGAACCCACTGCTAAGATACTCCGTTACCATTAAGATTCTTCTTATAATTAATAACATAAATTTCTAATATAAGTTCAGTTCGTTTCTTGATTTATTTAATAAGAATGTGAGCTGTATAGAGTATATGTTCCTTGACTTTTAGAAAGTGTTTTCGCGCCACTACACAAATAATGAAATAAACATTAAACACGAATGCCATGTTTGATCTCTATTTTTAACAATTGTCAATGTCATTTAAATTTAAATCTTTACTTTAACATCACAAGAATTAACAATGATTCTATTAAATTCTATTTTTATTCGTATAAATTAACTATAATTTTCTTTTTTTTTAATTTACATTTCATTTCCTTATGTTTAAATTTATTATAAAGTTATCTGTGGTTATATTATTGTCACAACTTTGATTTGACAACTATGAATATTCTGTGATAATGAGGCAAAGAACTAAACATATATGCCAAAAAATATTTTCTTCTTCATAATCAAAGAACTTTACAGCTGCATATTTTTCAGCATTACACTGTCTATTTGTTACTTTTTATCAGGTCAGTAGTATTAATTAGTAACTTTTAAAATTACAGCAATCTAAATTCGTAAGCCCTTTCCCTATGGCCTTTGCCTAATTTTCATAAAAAATATGTCTTTTATAAAAACTATTCACTGAAACTTTTATTTAATAAATTATTTTAAAAATGATTACAACAAATTTTAAGTATTTGAAGAATATTTTATTTTTGCAAAGAGATTTTCAAGAAATATTTCCATAGTGAGATGTATAGTTTTAAGCTTTTGCCTTTTTATAAGGCTCTTAAAGAAAATGTTTTTTAAGAGTTTTATATTTAAAAACATTGTCTTGTGCTGAAAACGTAAACCAAATTAAAGTATTAATAAATTGTTTTATAAATTTGTAATAATTGACATTTAATATGAATGGAAAACTTATTATCTTACAGCTCTTGAGAGGTCGTAAATATGGAAACAGACGACGATACGTTTATTGTAATTGTCGGAGATGATGACGAGGATTCATCGTTTGTCGCGCCAATTCAAATAAAACAAGAAATAAGTGACGAAGAGGATTTGAAGCCTATTGTGGCAGAATTACTTAAAGATTCTGTTTGTGAAGAAATTGAGGAATTTAAAATGTCGATAAAAGATGAGCCTTGTGATTATTACGAAAGATGTGAAAATAAGAATAATTACAGTTACTTAGCTACAGACAAATTTGAAGATTTTTGTGATGATGATCAAGAATATGTACCAGATATCCTAGAAGAGTCATTGGATAAGCTTAGTTACAGTAGTTCAGATGAAAATAGAAACATTTTAAGAATAAGAAAAGATAAACATAGAACCAAAATGCTAAAGCCATCTGAAAGAAAATCTTATGTTAAAGAATTAAGGAGGCTATTCCCTGAATTGAGGGAGGATAACAAGTTGCTAATAAGTTGCTTAGTAGAAATTATGAAGACTAGACAGCCCCCAAATCCCCCACAAGACTATTATGTTATGAATGGAATTATGCTTGAGTATGAAAATATTTCAGTATAGCTTTGTTTTGTGGCTAGTTGTGGTGCAGGGGCACAAAGTGTGACTGTAAAACCTACTGGTTCTGGGTTCAATACCCACTTGAGGAGATGAAATGTTTACTTAAATTTATATTTCCATAAATAAATGCTGTATTTACAGTCTAGTGCTGTGTTGCTGTGCCTTCATAGCTTAACTTTGTATTATAATATTTTTTTATAGGTGTGTATATTGTGGTTGGCAGTCAAAGTCAATACCAGCAGCTGGCCGCCATTTCCAGGAAAAACACGGAGAGAGATATTTGTTTTGCTATGCTTGTGGAGTTAACTTTAGAAGGTTTTTTATTTATTTTCAATAATTTTTTTATGTGTAAAATAAATTGCTAATTTCAAAATTATAGAATTTACCAAAATTACTATAATTTTCTATTTAAATCCATGGTGTCCCGTAATTTGTAGATCAAGGGAATATCAGTGATAGAGGGGGTTATAAGCTACAATAATAATAATAAAAATATCTAAGTTGTTGTTTTTGAGTTATGATTTTTTTTAAATAAATGGAAATTTGTGAGTAAAATATGCCTTTGTAATACATAATATGATAAGATAAAGTTTACGAAAATCATATATCTAATTAAGTATTATTGTAATGTGAAATTTGTACGAAGCCAGTGAAAAACAAGGCATCAAAACCTTGTGGAACTTTATTTTAAAATCATCTGTGGCTTGTGACAAATCAAAAAAATAATATAATAATTGTAGGGTCAAACTTATTTTAATAAGAAATAATAATTTTGAAAAGTACTCAGAATTTAATATCTTTTATAACTATCTTAAGGTAAGTAAACAAGTAAGCAGATGCTCAAAATGTCTTCCTCCCACTCTGATGCACAATCAACACCTTTTACAATGTCTTCTTAACAATCTTAGGGCCAATCAGTTATTTTTTTGTTTATCCGCCACGATGATTTATTTTTTTCTTAATTGTCGTTTATTGTTATTTGTTGTCTCATACACGGCTTCTTTAAAATGACCTAATAAAAATAGTCGAGGGGATTTAAGTCAGGCAAACGTGGTGGCCGTGGTATTGAACTTTCGCGTCCAATCTTCCCATTTGGGAACATTTCATAATGAGCGGAAGTACCATCGTGTTACAACCACATCCTTTCGAGTGCTTCTTGTGATACTTCTTCTTATAAACTATCGTTTCTTAAAAAACTAAATAGTGAACTCTATTTAACCTCGGTGGGAGTTCAAATGGGCTGTTTATTTTTAAGTATTTACTTCGAGTTATGATTTTTTTTACATAAAAAGAAAACTTATTTAATTATTTGACTTAGATATTTTTATTATTACTTAAGTATTAATTTTAATAACAAATTATTTGAATACAATTATTTTTATAATGTATTGTATTATTAGTATTTATATATACATTTCAGTACAACAAACTTGTATAAGCATGAAAAACGTTGCTTTGCCCCCGACATCAAAATAGTACTGAAGGCTCGGGCGCTCTCTCTCGGAAAGAAGGGTCGATCTAGACCATTTATACCAAAAATAATTGACGAAGGTCCCAAAAGGTAAATAATAAATAATTAATTGTCAGAATCTTTGCCAATTGAATATGGATGATGGGCAAAAGTTCAGAAAACTTAAAGTCGTAATAGTCAAAATTTAAAAGTATATGAATCAGATTCGAAATTTAAATTGTAATTAGTTTGCACTAGATCCCATTGCCCCTTTGTTCCTGCCCCCAGGTTCAACTGCCCGCTGTGCTCGGCGTCGTTCAGCAGCAAGTACACGCTGCGGGCGCACGCGCACCTGCACCGCGGGGAGCGCCCGCACCGCTGCAGCCACTGCACCGCCGCCTACACCTCGTACACTGCGTTGGCTGTTAATATTTTAATGGGATTTTTTTTATTATAATATTTTCTGTATTCCGGTTCCGGGATTAAAATGAAGTACTCGGATTCTCTTTGGAAATCAGAAAAAATTTACTCGTAATTTCCTTTCTCCCATTGTGTATAAATAAACAAAACCTTTTAGTATATTTCCTCTGGATCTACAATTATAGGATTTGGCAAGAAGCAAGAACTTATGCTACAAATTAAAAAAACGTCAGAATTGTATATGTATCATAGAAAAAAAACTACCTTATATTTGATAATTACAAGTCATAAAATGAGTACATAGAATATTTTTATTACATGTGTGTATATTGCTTTATATCTATTGATTTGACTTTTTATATATTTATATACTTATTAATGTATGAAACTTTCAAATTTAAACTTATATATGTTTCTATCAATCAATCGATTAGTCAGTCAACCAATCAGTTGATAAATCAATTTTCTATAAATATTGTAGCGACACAAAAAGAAGCATAGTGAAGAACAGTACATTTGTGATCACTGTCAACGCAGCTTTAAACTGAAGCCCGCGCTTGTTACACACATGGACACTCATAGACGTGAGATATATTTTTTCTTTTTTTTTCTTGAGTGGCGAAGTGACGCAGCGTGTGTGCAAACATGAGGGTTACGGATTCGTTCCTACTCGGGGGTATTATTTAATATTTACATTACTTGGCTCTTGCAATAATAAAAGTGCGACATTGAGTTTCGCCACTCAACACGCAATGTCTTGTAAATTTGGCGGCGAGTGGGAACGGAGTGTCTTAGCACTACGTTCCTGCCCTGCTATATGCTCGATATAGTGTGAAGCTAAAAGAAATGTCAATCATGTCTGACTGAGTCTGACGACTCACGATATAATTAAACAAGGTGACTTTTTATATTAGGTAGACATTAGAATTTAGTCAATGAAGCCATACATTCTTATTGAGTTATGTTGAAATTTTTATGTTTATTGCAACATTTTTTTTATTGTAGTTAAATACTTATTTAGAAAACGTATAAAAAATTGAACGTAGCGGGACTCGAACCCGCGCCTCCTGCAATCCGACCAGGACCGATCTTTTATACGTTTTCTAAATAAGTATTTTTCTTTTCTAATTGTGGAATAACACTTTAAAAATGTAAAAAAAATCTCTGTAGTTGTTTACCTTAGACGATTTAATTTTTAAAGAGTATACAATAAACAAATCAATTAAGGACTAAATTTATTACTTCACTTACTCAGCGGTAAAGAAGTTTGGTTGTGAGCTATGTCCAAAACGTTATGCTCAAAAGGCAGCATTACTTCTACACATTAATAGAGTGCATAAGAATCTGCCACCACCGTGTGCCTGTCAAATTTGTCCTAAAAGGTAAATATTTTGTTAATTTTGATCTATTTTCATTGATAATTTATACTCTAAATTTTATAAAATCAGAAGAAAATATAAAGTCACATTTTGTAATTCAATTTAAAATATACTGAAAGTAAAATGTAGAGTGATTTGTCATAAGATTTTTTTTCATCTATGAATAAGATATATATGTACAACTAAAAATTTAAGCATTCATAGAAAATATGTATAAAAACTCTTAATTTTCAGATATCCACGGATGTCGTTGCTGAAAGACCATATGAAGAAAGTACACGGAATGATGATTATGACGAGAAAGGTATTTATAACATAAATTTGATTACTTTGAGGCCCTCATGGCTCAGCGGCACAGCGTCTGAATGTAAATGCGAATGCTGCGTGTTTGATTGCGACACGAGGGTATGAAGGAAGTTAATTCTGGTATATACAGGGGATAGCTAAAAATCATTGAAAATAGTTGATTTGATTATGATAGGATGCAATTGTAGTTTATAGTCCCTGGTTCAATGCCATTACTGATAGAAAATTTTAAACCTAAAATGTTACCTTTTTTGTGATAATTTATTAATCGAATTTTACGATTTACCTACTCGTGTTAAGTGAAATTTTTACAGTCCAGAGAAAGAAAGATAATTCATTTTTGTCTGCATATTTTTTTTTATTTAGTTTCACATACAGATAGGCAGAGGTAACCTAGAATTAAGAAACTCCGGCCCTACGCACCGCACGATTTTCGCAACATTGCATGTTGAATAGCGGAAATCTACATCGCGTTTTGTCTTAGATAATTTAAAAAATCTGTTTAAATTCATTGATAGAAGATATTTTTGATAGAACTTTATGTTTGAGTCCAGTCGTGGCGCAGTGGCACGAACGAACGACGTTGTGGGTTCGATCTCCACTCGAGGAGATTAAATATTTACTTAAATTTATATTTCCATTTCTTCGCTCTGGTGTCGAGGTTAAGCGCGGCGTTGAGTTCTGCCACTCAACACGCAATGCCTTCAGAATTCGGCAGAAAGTGGGGAACGCAGTGTCTTAACACTAGGTTCCCTCTGTCTATCCTGCTGTGTGCGTGATACAGCGTGAAGCTAAAAAAAAACTTTAAGTTTGTATAAAATTGTTTTTTATTATGTATTTTGTATTTCCATTGCTTTATTAGATCCTCATCATGATACATCAATTTTGTTGCTTACTTAATTTTTACTAATATCGTTAGAATCGCTTATATTAAACGATAGAATAAAGTTTATAAAAATTTATGATTTTATTTAGCATTACTTTTATTGTATATGTACAACACAATTCAATGTTAGTTTTAGTTGCACAGAGTAAAAGTCATAGATAAATAAATACAGATTCTATATGTTTATAAAGGTAAAATAGAAGGCGATTAAATAAAAAATACCATAGATAATTTATAATGCTTTAATAATTTTATGTCTTTTTTTAAATTAGATGTTCTTCAAGAAATTACCAACGATGTCTGACACGCAAGTGAAGCAAGCCAAAGTGATTTTTAAAAGTGAAGTGGAGGACCCTCACTATGATATATCAAACTTTAATATATAAATTATTATAAATTCCAGAAGTGCTTGTAATTTTTAAGATATTTTTGTTGTTAAAAGTTTTTTCTCATTTACTTTTGAATAACATGTGATAAAGAATTTGATGTTGTAAAATGGACTCAAAAATAGAGATTTTAGTAGTTTTTCTTTATATTAACCTTATGAAATGATTTCGTATTTGTGTATTGAAAATATGAATTTTTTGTTGATGGTTTACGCCAATTCTCCATCTCTACTTTACTTATTAAAATAGTAACATAAGAAGTACATGGTAAAGAACGAATTAAATTCACTTAATTTATTTATTTTAGATTTTTTTATATACGACTATTTATTGAAAATGAACTTTATTTTCCAACTATAATATAATTTTCAATTACGATTATAGCTTAATATTAGAGTTATTTATTATATGTATATGTAATATTTCATACTATGTATGTATTGACAGGCTGATTGTAGGATTGAATCTGCTTCTCGTAATAACTAAGAATTTGTAAGTTTTGTTTTACTTGTAAGTAAACATTAAACATATTTTCTTTATAAAACTTTTTTTTCATTTTATATCGTTGTCCCTTACTTCTTTGATTTCTTTATTTTAGCAAAACATGAATTAGAATTATAGATATAATGAAGAATCAAATCCTCTAGGATATCAATGCCTCCAGAGTGTCAGCGGCAGTGGGGAACGAAGTGTCTTAACACTAGGTTCCCTCTGCCTATACTGCTGTGTTCGGCATACAGCGTGAAGCTGAAAGGATGAAATCATACCATTTCCTCAGCTCACGCTGCTTAGTTATAAATATATTTAAGATTTTTAAACATTTTTTAAAGTGTTATTCCACACTTAGGAAAGAAAAATACTTATTTAGAAAACGTATAAAAATTTGAACGCAGCGGGACTCGAACCCGCGCCTCCTGGAAACCGACCAGGCGCTCTGACCACTAAGCCATGCGTTCTCGCCAAGCTACGTCGAAATTTTTATAC
>JAAIXJ010000320.1:0-37794 GCA_013403705.1 Heliconius hermathena | reverse complement strand
AGCTTGGCGAGAACGCATGGCTTAGTGGTCAGAGCGCCTGGTCGGTTTCCAGGAGGCGCGGGTTCGAGTCCCGCTGCGTTCAAATTTTTATACGTTTTCTAAATAAGTATATTTAAGATTTTCAATAAAAATGATTGTTTACAGTCTTATGATATTGATTTGTGACTAAAACATTAAACACTAATAAAAATATTTTAATCTTCATTATCAATTAGTTTAGTTTTAGTTGCTAAAGTTTTATAGTAATTATATTTATTAGGATCAAATCTACATTCTCACTGTCCTTAATCTCACTCAGATTGATTAAAATCGCTGAATAATTTATATACTTTTGGAACAAAACAATTCAAATATGATATGAAGAGATTGCTCTCACAAAATATTTGAAAAGGAGAAATAATGTATAATGTGTATGTTACCCGCAATATGTATAATTCGGTATTCTATAGAATACCTCGGAAATGTATAGAATATAAGAATATCTAAAACTTGAAGGTAATGAGTAAAATATTATTTATTTCATACTTTGTTTAGCTATAAGATACATACCGAATGCGCCGGTAATGTATTTATAAGACGAAAGCCAGCAAGAAGTGGACGTGCGAGCAGGTAGACAATAAATATATTGGTACTTATTTACTTGCTTGCATTTCATGCAGATTTCTACTGGTATTTATACATTAAGCAGTGGCGTAGCGAGCGTAACTCGCACCCGGTGCAAAATGCCTTTTCAGCGCCCCCCAGACGAATATTATATCGCATGTTCCTATTAATAATGTAGAATGTGCAAAATGATTATTTAGAGATTATTTCATAAATGAATTAATTATTTCTTATATTTTATGACCACATTAAAAAAAATCTATATTTACATCAGATTTTGAGATTGTGAGGTTAATATCGTCGTATCTACATCGTATACACAAATAAGTAAGTAGTATCTTACCTTCCTACATTGTTAGCGGGACACACGAGGCTGGTGGGCGCACATATCAGTCACTTACGACAATCTCAATGGGAGAATAAAAATGCCCCCGCTTAGGTTGTATATCTTTATTTATTCAATTATTTATTAATTCAATTTCAGCAAAATGACAAGTAAGAGAGCCAGTAAGAGAGACCAAACTTATATAAATGAAAATTACAATAAATTACTTTAAAAACCAATTCTCCGCGCAACAGTATAAACAGTGACAGATACTGCAATGTTAACTGTAGTTTCTGTTAGTTTTATTGTGGGATCTGCCAGAAATTTCATTATTATATATATTTTTGTGCCTAAGATGTAGTATATGTCACTATTAACATTGTTAGTTGTGCTAATTATTGCTTGCACTGTAGTATTTGTCAGTTGCATCATTATTAATTGTGTTTTAGTCTAAATTTTGACGTAATAAATAGCACTAGCCACAATATTAATGGGATTTTAGATTAATTTTCCTGTCTTAAATTATATTTTTTATTATTTATGCGTATAGATTATAAATTTTTTTGAAATATTACATTAATCTATAAAAATACGGTGCAGATTTTTTATATTTCTTTAACAACATCTTCACGCTGTATCCCGCACATAGCAGGATAAATAGAGGAAACCTATCTAACCTAACTACATTGCGTGTTAAGTAGCGGAACTCATCGCTGTGCTTTTGACTTGGTGCCAGGACGAGGAAATTAAAATATAAATTAATCATAATTATTTCCCCCGAGATACCCATATCGAACTCAAAACCTTCACGCTTGTGTGCCCCTGCGCCACGGCGGCCTTATTATACGCACGTTGTGATTGTCTCCAAATGACAATATTTTTTAGTAAGGATATAATTTTATTTGATCTACAGCCTATCGAAATCGAAAAGAAAATAATAATAACTCATAGCAAAATAAATAAATAAATCAATCAATCAGCTTCACGCTATGTCCCGCACACGGCAGGGTAGGCAGAGGGAACCTAGTGTTAAGATACTCTGTTCCCCACTTTCTGCCGAATTCTGGAGGCATTGCGTGTTGAGTGACAAAACTCTTATAGCTGATTTTGATAATTCCCTTGATCCTGGCAATTTACAGCACAATGATTGTAATAATAGATTATGTGACCAATGTGATCGAATTTATATTAACAGTGACACAAACACTGACATTCCAACACCATCGACTATCTCAATTTCCTGTCTTAGTAGTGCTTGCACTTCTGGCATAACATTTCAGCGTGAGAAAGCTTTCAAAACTGACGTGGATATAAAGCATCAGAGTGATAAACGTGGTATTCATAATAATAAGAAAAGAGTTATAGACGATAATAAGAAGTGTGAAATCACGTAAATTGTTTTCCTCTTGTGGTCCCATTAACTTAAAAAATATTAAGTATATTAAGTAAGTATTTAAATACCTATACCTGGAAGGTATACATTAAGTGACATACATAAAATGAAACCGAAGAATTCAGGTTTTCGTCTGACACCTGCACATCCCAACTTTTAGTAGTCAAAATCGTAAAAGCATAGTTTTTGTCTTCCATATGTTTGGAAAAAGGGCACACACGTGTTGACCAAGAAGGGAATTCTAACATTGTTAAGGAAATGTCTAATAATGAAATTATTAATTCAAGTCACTATTACCGAATAAAAACAACAAAGGGCATAAATAAGAAAAAGTTCATTGAATTCGCATTAAAGAAGTTGAAATAGATCCGAGACAGAGTGAAAGAATAAAAAATTAAGTATGCCTTAAGTGAAAACGCAAGAGTATAGTATTGAGAAATTAAAGATGAAATTTAAAGATATTTGAATAAGTTTAAAAATAAAAAGTATAATATCATGGTCATTTCCCTATCAATTTTGATAAGTATAAGAATTTTATTGGCATGTGTGATGCTGGCTTAATACCACTCAAATATAATTATTTTAGTCTAGAATCTACCATATAATAAAAACGTCAAAAAAGCAAGTACAAAGTAAATTATTAGAGAACCGATAGTGAATACTAAGCGTAATCATTTGATATTATTTAACTTAATTCGTTACGCGTAAGATGCATTTTTTTTAATTATCACCGATTAATTATTGTTAGTTTCTAGAGTTTATCTCGTTACATTTTGTAATAAATAATATTCTCTATGAGTTTGAATCTTTTATTCGTTTTTTATTTTAAATAAATCGTAGGATAACTATTTATCTCTGATTTATTTTACTAAAATAGGAATTTTATGACGTTTTTTCTTCATAAATTACATTTACTTCATCTTGATATCAATCGAAGATCATTGCAAATGGGACATCCAACACATTTATACATTTCAACAACCTATAATAATGTTGTATGTGGCACTTACTTCATGGTGCGACTAAACGTGCGTAGAACGTAACAGTTTTAAATGTTGTATGTTTCAGTTGTTTTTCATTATTAACTAGATTTTTTACTAATAAAATTAAAACAAATATCTTAGTGTGACCTGAAAATTTTGTGACAAAATCATAAAAATTGACAAAGTTATGCATTAAAACATCTTTAATTGCTCCTCCTGAAAAGTTGATGATTTGCAGATACTACAATGTTAATAGGGACATGTGATATAATTGTATATATAAAATTTACTCCCAATTTAAAATATTTTTATAAATAAATAAAGTAAAAAAACAATAACAAGATTACATATAAAATTGGCGTTTGGTATGGGAGGGATGTAATATACTTATTTAATAAAAGTATGAAGCTTTATAAAGCAAGCTCACATAAAGTTGATTCAATAGCTTTGATTTAAAATATTCATTTACACAATCCAATATTGATTTAATTTTTTTTGGCCGTCAGAAGTGAAAGGATCAAAATAAACACAAGTTTAATACGAAAGTGTTTTATTACGCACTTATTATTTCAACCAAATGTTTACGAAATACTCTCTATAGCATAATGCATACACATCATAGAAGACACCACGTAATTTTATAATGCTTCGTTACATACTAGGAAAATACAAAAATATTAAGCGGTATCGGATCTACCGGGTTACCTTCGTTATATGCGAAAGTACATACATACATGCACCGCCATCTTGGTCAGTTAACACTCCGAGACCGGGACTTGGTATTTCTACACGGCTGGTGATGTACTTGCAAATGATATGTCTATTTTTAAACTCATGAAAAGTGATGTGGTGAAACATGAGAGGTGAAACGCGATTCAATAATAATATTTTTAATGGTAATCGTCGAAATTGAGTACGATAAGTGATTCTATCATTGCATGATGTTAGTACCTTGTAGAAATACCAGTTTTGACAATATGGGTGCACATTTGATAGATATATAGGTGGAAAAGCGCATATTTGTTTCTTATCTCAAAAAACCGAAATCGGCCAACATTCACGAAAACTAACTTTATTATATTTTTTTTTCATCTCACCAATACTGATCGCAATCTTAACAATGGTCCAAAAATATCTAATAGCATCCCTAAACGACCGAGTAGAAAAATACTTTATGTTATGCCTCACAGAATTCTAGCGTTTTAATTTCTCACTTTAAACGTCACTATGATATTTTTTTCGTCGAATGGCAAAAATCGAAATATACAAGGTCTAAGAGTGTTACAACAAACTACAGTGACAATCTCAATAAGTTCGATAGTGATTTCAAAATGTACACCAAAATGAATAAAATATAACACCTTTAAGGCTACAAATATGTATGTAGTGAACACGAAATTGTACCAGACATCTATGATTTGTTAAACCGCGCGACAGCTCGATAACGATTTTACGGGACTATAAAATATTCTATGCTATTTACTATTATCGATATAATTTGTTTCATTTTTTTTTGGTATATTTTATTATTTTTTACACACTATTACAACACGGGCCCCGGACAGTGCCTCTCCGTCTCCAGTACCTCACAGAGCATTGTGCACGTGTACTTAGCATTTACCTAACACGTTAACAGATATACGAAACAGATTACACGAAACTGATGTGAAATTGCAATGCGTCGACTAACCTTACGATTTAATAAAGAGACGTACCTATCTGATCTCGATTATCACAAAATACATATACCATATTGAACACCAATAGTTTTATCGCGTCTAAAAAGCATGTTGAGGATGCTGTATAAACCAGTTTACAATTAATTAACCTCTAATACGAATAAAGGTTTCGCTACGACGAGTGCTTTTCGCGGCGCTATGACGAAAAGCACAGGTGATGTCAATCAATGTGTCAATATCGGTATGGGAACATCACAGAACTCTTTGCTTACGGTGAATTAATTATAACATTTAACATTAAAGCCAAACTGAGCCTTCACATGTAGAAGAAAGTGTACAAGCATCATAACATTCAGATATTTTAGGCCCGTTACAGAACAATCGTGTCTTATTGATCTAAGGGGAGTTTTGGACATTATTTTATTATGCATAATGTTGCCAGCTTCGACATATTTACAAGAACACTTTCAAATCATCTCAATAAAAAAAGAGATATATATATATTTATATATCACGTCAAGCAAAATATTTAATCAAAGTACATACAAGTTTTGACAGAACCAATAATTTAATATTAAATTTTTAATACAATAATTAAATATTAAATGATTGGCTCTATGACACATTACACTGTTGAAATCAAAGCAACTATGACAACATTTCGGAAATCTGACAACATTATTTACATTGTGCAATATAGAAAATTACCGGATTTTAAATCACAGATATTTTGTTACACTCTCGTAGACATAATTTTAAATACAAATTTCAAATTCCGGCATTTTCTTAGTATTATTAATTATAACAGTTAAGATGTATGTTACATTATATAAGTTTCTTGACTTCACTAGATATTGACATATCGGGGAAACTAATTTATCCATTTATATTTCTTATTGTAAAAATAAACAATTTATCATCGAACGAGCGTTTCTTACAAAGGATTTTTATTATTAATTATTTATGTATATTACAAATTTATAACTCTAGTGGCAGTTTCAACGCTCTGATATAATAGCGATGGCAAAAAATCTATGTTTCTGGTTATTTTACGTTAATATTATGTTTTAAATTAATTCCACGCACTTGTGCTTCCGATTGTAGGTAAATAGTAATATGGCGGAATAAGTAAGTTATATTTAAAATATTGTGTTTAAATATTGAATTTATATTCTGAAGCTTGTACTTTAAATGGCACTTTATTTACTAATTTAGGATAATAACAACATTAGGTTAACGATACAAGAGTAAGCACAGGTAGTGCAATTAATTTAATACAACACGTGACATCCGACCGGGCTTTTTATATTATACTATTTTATTTTGTTTTGGTAGAGTAAACTGTCATATTACCTATACATATTAAAATATATTTATTTCCAATGCATTAATTTATTTCAAAGAAACTTATTTACTTAGGAAACGTATAAAAATTTTAATGTAGCTGGACTCGACCAGGCGATCTGACCACTAAGCCATACGTTCTCATGAAGCTACGTCGAAATTTTTATAAAGTATTTTTCTTTCCTAATTGTGGAATAACTCTTTAAAAATGTTCAAAGAAACTTGTATGACAAATAAATCAACATACCATTACCTATATGACAATTAAAAAACTCGTAATATGCTATGGTCGTTTTTACAGCTTTCCGCCGTATATAGCAGGGTAGACCTAGTACTGAAATATTCCGTTTTTTTGAGATATTCCGCGTTTGACGCACCACACATTTTTCAAAACATAGTGCATTGAATGCCGCGCTCAACACCTCGTCTTTTTACCACAGCGAGGAAATTAAACTAATTATTTTCCCAGAGTGGTCCACTGCTCCACTGCGCCACGACGGTCTCATTGGTTTGTTATTAGTTTCCAGTATAAAAAAAGCGCGGTCGGACACCCGCGTACGACAATCTTTACTCTATTGTAGTCGGACGTCAACACAATTATAAACGCATTAGCGTTTCCTTTCGATTAATTCTAACGTTTGACATTGACATATATAATAAGTACGCCATCTTGGTCGTTATATGACGTACATAGATAAAATTATGACATTTTAAAATATTAAAACCATGCTGTTTCCTATGCCCTTATGACTATATCTGGGCATACGTTGCGTATATAGTCTTATATTGCATTGTTAGTCATATAATAAGTATGCAAGTATTCCGAAGTCGATAAATCGATATCGATAGATAATCGAAGCTCATGCATTTCTTATAATTATAACGTCATTATTATAATTGTAAATGAAGTGTATACATGCATATACATATTAAGATAAAATATACGGGGTTAAATTTCTTTACTAATATAATTACATTTTTATGGAAACAATAAATGAATAATAAAACTCCTCACTCCTAATCTTTCTCGTTTATATAAAAAACCATTTCGATCGAATCGAATCATCTCCGACTATTTACTATCACGTTTTTGAGAATATCAAATTTAAATAAGAATATTTAAGTTCCTCCTTTTTAGTAAAAGATAATAAAAAAAAATGCCAAGGAACAGTCGACAAAAAGTAAATGACAAAAAGTTTTAAATTTGTAATCAAAAATAATAAAAAAACAACAAAAATACCGTAAATGAATGGCGCGACTAGTTTCCTCGAAAAGAAAATAATAATAATAATCTTGTAAAAAGTTGAAATCATTAGGAACATACATCTGACATCTCTGAGCAACTCTTAAGAAAATCCTTCAAGAAATTCGAAACTCTACACTAACATACTTATCACAGGTTAAGGGGACAAGAGAAAGTATTAGTGTTCTCTCAATACAGCAGTTACGTGTAAATATAAAACTAATACAACTTAAGATAGCCGCTTCGGGCTCGAGCGGTGAAATTTAAAAACAAAACGTTTAGATAAAACTAGAAATTAGTATAAATTGTAAGCCCACGACCCGTTGGGGCTGAGATCGATACTTATATAATATATATGTATTGTATATGTAACCACTCGCGATCAAGCGCTGAAGCCTACGTCACATCACTAGCAGTTCATCCGGTTATAAACAATCCCGCACTTCCACAATCCCGCGAATCGATTACCGACTATTCCAATAATAATCATGTTTTTCAAAAATAATTTCTTTTGTCTATAATCGATTCGCGAGGTAGTACTTTAAACATCGATAACGATGGTGAGGCGAGCGTGTCTCGCCTGTGACGTCATCACGAGGGTTCGCGCGCGCGCCGCGAGCTCATGTCGGCTCACATCGCGACACCGCGCGTCGACATCGACATCGATATCGATATTAACCGGTAATTGACAGTTCGCGTCACAGCACTATAGTCCGAGCGCGGTGGTTTCAGTCCCATCCGTTCTCTTTCACCATGTGAGCGAGTTCTATTATGAACTTGCCTTCTTTATACTTCTGGCTGGATTCGAACGCGTACTCCTGAAACATAACATTGTTTTATCGTTAGTTTCAAAACAAATTAAATGTATTTTTATTATAAGTAAAGGTCATGGTTTGAATGGCTTTTATTTTTGTTTATTTAAGATAAACAAATTAACCACCGCCACTGGTATGGCGGGTGTCGAAGGGTAGAAGGGTGGTGGACGCTGGTGTTAAATGATTATTATAAACCTGTTCTACATACATATTTCCAGCCGAGCATCGTCTTGCAACACTCGCAGTATATGTCCGCGACGGCGTGCAGCCCCGTTAGCAGCACGCGCTCCTCCGCCGGCCCGCAACCTACGTTTACACTGCAATGGAAATAAATAAATATTATTATTTATTCTAAGCTTTGATCACCTCCGTAATCAAATGGAAATAACTAAGGCCTGTATTTCTAAATCGATTTTTATACCAAGAACGCTTGGAGATATCGAGTTAAAATTCAAACCATATACTTAGATCTACGGTTCTATGATTTGATGAAACATCGTTTTTCTACATTTACTTAAAAAAAGGCCATTTATATCGCAAAAACGCGTATTTTGACACTACAAAAGGAATCAAAAGTAATAGGGCATTTCCGGTTGACCAAGAATTATGAAATTTGGCAGATTTCCGAAAATCTGAACAAATTTGGTACACCAAATTTGGTACTAAAACCGCTACTTCAAGTGGAGTAGGTATCAGGTGAAAGGGTTCTTGCCAAGCTAAGCTTGAATTTCAGAAAGAGCTCGAGACCTCTAATTTTTATACAGAACCCTCGAGCCCGACTCGCGCGTATCTGGTTTTTTATTTATGAGCAGCTTACTTTAGTATTAAAATTATTCTTAAATCTAAAGCTTTTTAATAAATCTGCATAACTTTTTTTAGCCTCACGCTGTATCCCGCACACTATCTATCCTGCTGGATAGACAGAGGGAATCTAGTATTAAGACACTCACATTTTCCGCTGAATTCTGGAGCCATTGCGTGTTGATTGGCGGAACTCAACGTCACACTTTTGCCTCGAAACCAGAGCAAAGAAATAAAAATATTAAATATTTTATTTCCTCAAGTGAGCATCGAACCTACAACCTGTCGTGTTTACAGTCACACCTTGTGCCCCTGCGCGATGACTGGCCTTACATTTATTTTTATGAAATAAAACGATGAAATATATGTATTTGAAGTTGAAATTGTTTATTTATGTAAACACATTTCATGAAACAACAATAAGGTTTTAGTAACAAATAATGCGATCCTCTACCTATAACAATATATCTTAAAAAAACCATCCCCTGCCATATGTAGATAATTGATTTTTATTATTATAATCATAATTTATTTATTTTTATTATTTTTTTATATTAGGTAATTTCAATCCAAAACGGTTATTCCCAATATATTTCATACATAGTTAGTCAAATTAATTATTAAATTAATTTCTTCTTCATAAATATGTTATACCTATGAAGAAGAAATATAAATATTATTTTATATCCAGTTACTTCGAGTTTAATATCCCAGGGGATACTAGAATTGCCAATATAATTGAGTTTTTCCAATAAATGTGGAAACTTTACGCAAGGATTTATATCAGAGACTCCATTACTACTGTATTTGTAATAGAAAAGAAAATCCTTATATATTATTTATATTACATTACATATTTAATTTAAATTACAAACCCTATCCTTATTATTTTCATAATATTACAAATCTGAAATTTGTGAGAATGGATGTTTCTTCTATTTTCACGTAGGAACTACTGAACGAATTTAGATGAAACTTTACAGTAATATAGTTTATACATAAGAACAACTTATATGTTGTTACTTTACAGCAACAAATGTAAAAAATATATAATATAAATATAAATAATATTTATAGTACAGTAGATATTAAACTCGACATATTATAATAACGATGTGTAATTTTAAAGTGCGAACGAGAATAAGAACAAGCTATAAAATACAAAATCTTTAAAATGAGAGATAATTTTAAAAATATTTTAAGAACATACCAGTTACCTCATATATTCTTAAAATTTATTATTTCATGATATATTTTGTAAATAAAAAGAAAACTGCAAATCAAGTTTTCTATTCTACTACCTTTAAGTTAGATGTAAACAGTATAAGAGCGTCGTAAAATTGAATGGCTTCTCGAGTTACGTCTTCCGATATACTATTAAATTCTCACACAGATAAGAACTTTTAAAAGTATAAAGCAAACTAATAAAATATATTTTATTGTTTACAATATAAATAATAAAAAATCATAAAAAATGTAGGTAACATACAACTTGTAAATAAAAACTCGTTCTATTTAACAGAAACAAAGTTAAAGTGCTAAATTAATATGTAATTTAAAATCATTTTTTTTAAAATCAAATAGCTGTTATAAATTTAACTCTTTCGCTATATAGGTTTTAAACAACAGTTTCTAGTAAAAAATAAAATCACTGGCAATATTTTTTTTGCTAAATTTCTTACCTAATAAAAACTAACAATATACGGTGGTATTGACATACATCGTATATTGTTATGTACCTATAGATCGTATGAAATATTCAATATCATTAGAAACAAATCAATTAATCCAAAATTCTAACACCTTCAAAAGTTTAATAAAAAAAAAATATGTTTATTTCTCATTGACGCTATACTAGATAGGAGTGTGCACAACAGCTCACTTTTGTGAATGAGAACAAGTGATATGTTCAGTTTAAAGAACATGTTCAGTTTTACGTTCAGTTCTCTTTATATGTTCAGTATTGCGGGCGTCGTGGTGCAGGGGAGGAGAGCTACAAGCATGTACAAAATATCATTAAAATACGAAGGTAAATTTCGCTGGTGGAAATGTTGCTGTGATAGCTTGAATGAGAAGTCGGGCGAATTCTACTCTAGAAGACCTTAGTTCTAGACCGGATGTTTTCAGTCTATTTTTTAGATTTTTTTCCTTTTTTTAATATATAATTTATTTTATATCTTAATATAAATTTCAAGACATAATTAAAAAAAGTCTACCATCTATTATCCGCGTACTATTTAATAAAAGTAAAGAAGGTCAATTAAGGCTTTCATAACAATAATATAAAATCTTTATTTCTAGAATAAAACTCCAATTAAAATTAAATTACAATTAACAATTAATATGGACTACCAATAAAATGGACACACATATACATAGTTGTGGATTCGATCCCCATTCAAGGGAATGAATTGTTGTTTATTAATATTTTTATTTTATACGCAATGTCTTAAAAAATTCGGAGTGTCTTAACACTAGGTTCCCTCTGCCTACCCTGCTGTACGTGGGTTAGAGCGTAAAGCTTATTATTATCAACATATTCACAGCGGTAATTTAATGTCCCGAAATATTGAAATACTTCCATATTTGCCCTCCTCGTGGCATTTTTAAGAAAATAAATATAAATCTAAACTTATTAAATCTAAAATAAGATTACACTAACGTAAAACTTATTTACATTTCATATTAACAAATAAAAGCAAAAGAGAGCGAAAAAAAAAGAACAAAAATTTCCAGCGTCCTTCTTATGTATTAACGTACAAGACGTCATTAACCATTAAAAGTGAAATCCGTAATAACAAATTTATTTTTTCTCAAATACTAATAAGAGTTTTGAAATTACCATAAAAACATCTAACGTTTTAAGTGTAATAAATATAAGTAATAAATGTAAGTACTCATTACTATTATAGTTCTTATCAAATGGTATTAGAGCATAATTTAGAATGTGAAAAATATTAATTACGACTTATTATCCTCGCTACCAAAGGATTTCAAATTCGACACTAAGAGTGCGTGTGAGCGAGATGTCGCTATACTCCTCTCCTGTGATGCGAATGATCGCAGTCGAACGGGGCGATCGTTTAAAGAGTCAGTCAAAAAGAACGCGACAAAAAATGAACGCAAAGTTGTTCTGAAATTGAACGGAACAAATATTCTTTTTAGAGATCGGTTCTTTCGTTCAGTTATATAATAAAACGAACACCTCTAATACTAGATACATGAAAAAAAATTGAAACCGTTTGAATAAAATATAGTGATCTCAAGGATAATGCATAATGCGAGAGGTGATATATGAAATATGCATGGCAGTAATTTGACGTAAAGAAATAGGTCGAGCGGCGTATAACTTATCATCCTAGTCTCCATAATTTATTAGAATAGCTCTATATGACACTTACTTCTGATCGAGATCTCTACTTTTATTTATGAACAACGGGACAATGAAAATATTTCACAATTTTGTTATTGTTGTTCAACATTTTTACAGAGTAAATTATGAACTATAATTCTAAATTGTCCATTTTATAGCGTTACGGTTTCATATTTGTAATTGTACATGGAAACAGTCTGCATTACATTGAATCATACATTACAGGAGATGTGTGAAGTTAAAAAAAATATATATTATTATAACTCACACTTACACTAAGTACATGAGGCACAAAGTGTGACTGTAAAATCGACTGGTTGTGGGTTCGATCCCCACTCGAGGAAATGATATATTTATAATTTCATTTCTTCGTTCTGGTGTCGAGGCAAAAGCGTGGCGTTGAGTTCCGCCACTCAACCCGCCATGCCTCCAGAACTCGGCGGAAAGTGTGGGACGGAGTGTCTTAACACCAGGTTCTGCCTACCCTGCTGGGTGCGGGATACAGCGTGAAACTAATTTAATTTAAATTTTTAATTTACTTTAATTTTAATACTTACACTGAGTTGAACAGATATGCGCGCCCCTGGCTGCCTTGGAACGACTGTAAAACAACAATAAAAAATTCAAATCACTAAGTAAAAACTACAAAATGTTTTAATGATATCATTTATGAACATCACGAACTACCGCTGTAACCAGATTGGAGAACTCGTGGAATGGTGTGTTGTAAAAATAGGTATGTTAATTTGTTGTATCGTACTTTTCATTTTTACGTCTTACTAACTATAAAACGTTTCATATATAGTAAGTACAAAGTTAGAAACTTAACACGTGATAGAATTAATTGAACATCAAAACTTCACAAGTTTATTAAAGTAAATGTTGTTATAGTTAAAGTACGCAGCACGAGCAACTACTTTCCCTCTCCGGCGCGGCGTGCCAATAGCGCCTAACTATTTCGTAATAATTTAGTATTTTGTTATAATATTACTTAGCAAGTGGTTCCTTTATGATTTCATCATAACTTAGGTATTTATGTTCCTGTTGAAATTCAATTTAATGTAATGCTTCGTTCATGTTAGCATAGAAAGGGCATAATATAAATGTAAAGTTGTTTAAGAATTGGTAAGAGAAATGAGAAATCATGAGTTGTTATAGAGTTTTAAAAAAGATTGGTGTTTTGAAACATAAAAAAGTTAAAAAGAGAGTACCAAGAAGGTCTCACCCTAACCTTCGATATAAGCTCGTCATGGCTCGCGAGGTGCGCGCGGCAGTGTATGCAGCTGTAGGTGCGGTGCGCCGGCGGCAGGTACGCCTGGAACGTCTTGACCGGAGTGCGCGCCGCGCTGCCCTCGCCTGCCACCCCGCCACGGTTAGTCACCCCCTCACGCATGAGTGCCTGCTAGCTACCAACACACACCCATTGTACGTCGTACACGCACGCCCCACTCTCCCACCACTCCCTCCAGCCCTAAGTGCACTATCCGCTGACCGCCATTGAGATTGATCATGGAAAAATATGCCGTCAACGTAGACGTGATTGATCGAGTTTTGGAATAATGGACTCGATCGAATAGTGCCGAATATTCTGTTTTTATAGTATTGATTTCACTTAGGTGATTTTTTGTTCTATTTTTTATATTATAATCTCAATCGCAATTTTTCCTTCCTATAGTGCACGTGGGGCATTCAGTAACAGCACTCATGCGGAAACAACCAAAATAATTTAACTTAAATATAAAATCCTAACCAAACAAAGCTCTTAAAATATAAAAAACTATATAATTGTAGCAAATAATAAAATAGCAATATATACATTATAATATAAAAGGCATCCTCCAAGCTCCAACGCACTATCAGTGTGTAAGAGCCAAGTTCAATAACTCTCTTGGAACACAAGAGACAATATAAATAATCAAGTGACTCAATACAAAATTAATCTGGTCTCAAACAATAATAGCACGATACAAATTAAAACGCATCCAGGACAATGAGGCATAAATAAGCTCAGCTGACTACTATATGCCTTCAAATTGCCATCAATTGTGCCAATTAGAATCACTGTTCCTAGGCATTTGCGGTAGTTATGCATAGTTTGCATGGCGACTAACATCGTAATTTTTATTTTATTGTGGATGAATATAGCTTTTATTTCCTTGAGTTTAATAGTATAAAATATAGCTTTTTATTTTTTTACTTTTATAACTATTAATATTTAAACATAAATTTTATGTTATTTTCCAATGCACAGAGAAGCCTATTATCACAATTGTTTTTAACATAAGATAATCTGATTAAATAATATTAAGAGCTTTATAAAGCTATACTTTTTAGCTACATATAAAATACAAATCGTAATACAAAATGTATCAAACGACAGAACTTTATTCTACACTATTAAAGTCGTACTAGCGTTTCATACAAGTTATGCACTAGCGAAACTAAAACTAACTTGATCTGCGTGAGACACATGTTTAGTAGACGTTCTGCATGAATTTCTTATTTTATTACGAACTTTACTTGAAACATGTCGAAAAAAGGCAACTTTATAGCGTGCATTTCTGCTAAAATATACAGCCTTTTTTTGGCAACGGTACTAACTACTAATGATGGTTTTTTTTGGTTATTTAATAAAAATGTTCGTATAATAGAATTAGTATTAATTTAATTAATCTAGATGTAATCGCTGTATACAGTACCTGCCTGGCGCGAGCAGCACGCGCCCGCCGCCCACATGAGCCGCGCGGACCGCCGGTCACCTGCCGCGCGCGCTCCCGCACCGCGCCGCGCGCTCCTTCCTACCACCCGCCACCCTCTGCTGACAAATGTTCATGTATTATTTTTTATAATCATATTTATATTATAAATTTGAATGTACGTTTGTTTGTTACGTTTTCACGCCAAAACTATTCCACCGATTATCTTAAAACTTTGTACATATATACTTAGAAGTATTAGAAAGAACATAGGATACTCTTTATTAAAAAAAATAATATATATATTTAATTATTCATTTTTGACTATAATATAAAAAAAGAGAGAGCAAAGCCCCGTATAAGTCTCTAATTAAGTATAGTTTAACCACAAATATATCATTTGGGGTATTAGAATACTTTATATTCATAAATTATAATAGAAACAAATGACTATTGTCTTTCTTAATACTAATACTTGTTGTATTTAATGTGAAGGTTGCACGACCGAAAGTTGGGTTCAAATGTCTATGAACCAATCATTGGAGCGGTAAGGCCGATAGTCGGCTCAGTGAACTGTTCTGAGTACTGACCACAACCTATTAACGAAATTTCGTTCCTTTCTTCCTTCTTTTTTATTTGTTATTACTTTAGTTTACTCTAGTTTTAGTACTATTTTGTATTTATCTTAATATAATATAGACAAATTTGAAATCTTCGTCTTTAAAAAATAATATATAGCTTTTTAGCTCTCCGCCGCATCCCGCATATAGCAGAGATGGCAGCAGTGGAGAAAGATTTTTTACATTCCGTCCAATTTGAAGACATTTCGCGGTTTGCCTTCTTACCGAGGAAATGGAAAAAACTCCCCTCGTAGAAATCGAACCCACAATCGTCGCACTACGAAATACTTTATCGATGCCAATGGAGTTTCAAGTGATGAAAATATTAGTAAATGTTCTATAAAACATCAAAATTTTAAAAAACATTAAACACATCGTTCATACGTCAGCAGTCGAAGAAATATTTAAAGTACTCTATTACTCCTGTGACCTTTACTTTACACTGACATACCTAGAGAATCGTTACAGTACATAGAACCCATTAAGAGATCGATATAATAGAACGGAAAATAAATAATTCAGTATGAGACTAGCTAACAAAGAAAACAGAAAAAAATCCATAACAGTATGGAATTATAATAAGTAGTCACTGTATCTAGTTTCGTATAAGCAAATATACATTTTAATTTACATACTACGTAGCAATAGAATCGAGCAAACAGGGTGTGAAAAAACTAGGAGCCACTCTAAATTAAGCTAAAAAAATTAATTACTTAAAATGTAAAATGGCGGAATTGGAGCGGATATAAGGTTTATTAGTCATGGCAAATGTCATCAGTGTAATTGCGTGCATATGGCCCTCGTTAGTCAATAACTAGCTCGGCTCTGTTACGATTGTACTAGGAATGGCTTTATGGCAGAACGTAGAGGTATTGGAAATGGAAATATTTTTTATTATTTCGAGGTGGGTTATAGCTTACATAAATATAAAGCTATATAAGTTTAATGTAAGGCATATCGAAAAATGAAGAATTGAAGAATAATATGAACTAAGTCCTTCAAAATTAAACCTCTTAAGAGATTGTACCCACGGTGTTACGCTACCTCTGAAAGGGAACCACTTTCAAGTTAGTAAGTACGCATACAGTCTTCAGTACATAATTAGAGTATTAATTCTCAAAATTTCTTTTAGCTTTGCTAAAATGAACGTAGATCTGGGAGCCCTGTGATCTTAGTCTAGTAGGTCAACTCATAACTTACGCGAGCGATTAAAATATTATGTAAACAGACAACAACGATAAATTATTGTAATTTATTTATATACGAACAACGGGCAGACTTTTCCAATTTAGCCGGCAATGCTAGTGACAACAATATAAAATTCAAGGAACTGTTTCAGAAAGTTTTACGAAGCTTATATTACATCGCGCTTTATAAAATAGTAAATTGATTTAGAATGAATAAAACATAATCTTTATGAAATTGCCGTTGAATATTCAGAAATCTGAAAAAAGGTTGGTAAATAAATAAATTCGTTAACGTGCCGGCTGAAGACTGAATGCCAAGCGTCAAGGATAACTCGTTGAGCTGCGCTTAGTGGGCCGGTCACGTTTCCTTCTGTTTGTTTAAGTTGATTCTACTTTTTTTATATTGTGAACATTATTCCATTTTCGTGCTGCTATCACAGAATCTTCATATATATAAACCAACTTAATTAGCTTAAAAATATATATTTTTTATATTTTTTTTGTGTACGTCAAATTTTATATGTGGATATGTTAAAACCGCAAAGACGAAATTTAAAAAGTACGTTTTCGGTAGCAACATAGGGAAATTTGTGTGAAATTTCTAGAATTCTAAATGCCATATTTGATCACAAGTTCAATTTATCATCGGCGCATTAAGTAAATACCTCGAAATAACAGGAAACTTATCAATCATTAAGAGATTACTATCGCCGTTATTATTCGCAGTTGCATTAAAACGCTAATTGAGATATGTTATTGGGATGCAATGAGACGTGATATAAGTAAATAATACAATAGATAGTTTTTTTTGTCAATCAATCAATCACCTTCACCCTGTATCCCGCACACAGCAGGGCAGGCAGAGGGAACCTAGTGTTAAGACACTCCGTTCCCCACTTTCTGCCGAATTCTGGAGGCAGTGCGTGTTGACTGGCACAATCCAAGCGCGGGCTTTGCCTCGACACCAGAGTGAAGAAATGGAAATATAAATTTAAGTAAATATTTCATCTCCTCGAGTGGGGATCGAACCCACAACCAGTCGATTTACAGTCACACTTTATGCCCCTGCGCCACGACTGGCCTCTGGCCCTGGGTTTTTTTTGTCTTGTAAAATAAATAACGATTTTACCCTATCCCACCATCGTCGCGTCTAGTATACAATGTAGATGACATATTTAAGTTATTTTAGAATGGTATTATATATACAATATTTTTAAGTAAAATTATTTTTATAGTTGGTACTAATCCAAAAATAGCATTATTCATTACAATCTTATTGTTAACTATTCGGCTCTATTCAATAATATAATGATTTCCTCATAACAAACTACAGACTAAGTCAAGGGCGAACACTAACGTACTTTATAATATTATTAATACATAGGTATTGCGTAGTAGCGTAGGTATAACAAAATTAACTGATTTCTTGATCTAACCACATCCATACATAATCATTTTAACCATTGAATAGCATCCAATTAGAGGGGCTATTGTCGCCAAAAACTTTGACGTCACGTCGATCAAAAAATATCGTTGTAATGTCAAAAGATAAATCCAACTATTTTTTTAATTTTCAGGTTTAACAAAACCGGGTCCTCTGGTAAGCTTGTTGAGAGAAGTCCAACACGGTCACTTAAAGAATATATAAAATATTTTACTGTGACGCATCAGTTGAGATCCGGCTGTGAACTACAGGTAACTGCCCAGAGATAGTCATCAGAAGAAAATTCAATAGACTCGCTACTGGTCTTAAGAATAAGACAACGCAGATATAGCAATTCCACCCTTTCGAGTATACAGCTCTTATGCTCCACTATAAATATATTTAAATGATAAGCAAAAGTTAGTATGTTGTTTAGTGGAACACAGAAATCTAACAACTGACAAATATAATGCAATAATATTATAAGTGAGGATTGATTTGATCTATGATAAGAATATTAATCAATAACGTAACAACGACGTGTACTTCGCCATATTTAATATACTTATGTATTTATATAATATTTTTGTGAGGTGATTCTCGGACTATTTATTATTTTCTTTACATATTAAGAAAATAAGTTTATTTTATTAACATTGAAATATTGCTCAAATAATAAAAAATTGTAACGCAGTAGAAAAGTATATCATTTATCTCACGTTACTGTACGCAGACATGAATAGTTTATACTTTGAAATATGTAAGTCTATTCCGACTTAGGTATTTTCATAGATGGGTAAGATACTGAGTTAGTTTAGATATTATATATCCAGATAAAAATACAGGAAAAGTAACAAAATATTCGAAGAACATTTTTTCAGTCATTAAAATATTAGTTTATGCGACATTAGACGCGAACTCATTTGCCTAATAGTCTGACTTTTCATTCGACCTCCGCTAGGCGATCTGAAATAAATCCAGTTAAGTTAAATCTAGGTTAAGGTCTTTGTAAAGTTACTCTTATAACACCATTGTTTTCGAGCACGCGAAAATTACAGTTTCTATGCGGTGTTGTATACATATTTAGAATAGCTTTTTTATAGCGTCACTCCGGATTCCGCATAAGTCAGGGTAGATAGAGGGAATCTAATTAACAATGTTAATTCTTAATACTTGGTTACGGAACAACGAAGTGTCAACGAAGTCTGGGTACGCAGCCCTCTGCGACTTAAGACACTTCGTTCCCCACTTTTCATCTACTATTAGAGAGCATGCGTGTTGAGTTGAATTATACCTGTAGGTAAACTACGTGATTACAACTACATCTAAAGATGAGGCTAATAATGAGAATTATATATGAAGATATACCTATGACCTAAAGAACATACATAGTATTCTGTATACAAATTCGCTACGTGAATATGATTCAAATGACTATTCGGGTGGTCCTATTCTAAAGTCAAACAGAATTCTAAATGCGCCACGTTAAAAATTCAATTTCGTATCTACTGTAAGAACAGATGAGGCATAATTCCTAACTTAATTAACTGCAATCTGATTTCGGTTTCGTCCTTTCTGAGAATTTGAGATTTACTTCTTGGCTTTAAATATTTAAACGATATTTCTGACGAGGCTCTCTTTAAGTAACTTTTCAGATATTAATGTTTTGCTTTGTAAGAATGAAAAATAATATAATTCAATTTTTGTTACAGAATGTTACATTATTAAATATTTTTTTTAATGCTGTTTACTTTTCTTCTTTCTGTCTGTCTTAAGAGGACGTTTGGCTCAGTTCCGTAAAATTGCTCATAAAAAATAGTGCTTGTAATTATATATGTAAGTATATAAGAGTTTTAAGAACAAACAAATATCTCAAAATATCTATTCGCGTTCAAGTGATAAAGCTTAGGCAATTTATTATTATTTCGGGACCCAGACACGTTATGTGAGTCACACATTTTGATCAACTGTCTGATATCTGGGTTTATGTTGTGAATTTTAAATAAGGCGGCGCGGTGTAAAACGATAAAGTCCCTAACAAAATAAATAACACATTTGTTTGTATATGACTGGCATATAAAAATATTAAAGTTTTTGTGTATGGGTACTGTCAGTACGATAACCAATCATATCATCTAAACAATAAAAAAAATAGATAACGATAAATCGTGTGGTTTTTGTTAACTAGGTACCAATTTTTATTTTAATATTTTTACATTAATTATACTAACTGCATTTTACGGTAAATACTTACTAATATAATTTACGGTAACGAATAACGATTTATCACGATTGTCGGAAAATAAAAAAATAATGAACGAATAAAATTTTGTTTACACTAATTGAAAATAAAGATATCATCATAAAATATTTAATATTGAAATCTATCAGACAGCGTGGAAATTGAGATGAGTTTTTAGCAACAAAATGTTAAAAAGCGTTCGGAGGCTCGCAAATGGCAGCTATTAGATGTTTCGTTCACGTCGGATTACTCATTTTGCACGGTACCCGGTACACGGTTCCCGGGAGCGAATCGTACAGAAACCTTTAGAGTCGATCTAGGAACATATTGGTCAGAAATAAAAGGTTGTATTTCCAGATGTGTTCACATTTGATTGTGTTTATAGAATATTTTTATAAATTTCTTAAAATTTATGGTTAACTTTTATTATGTATTCTTCTCTTCGTGACAGTATATACTATTCTACGTAAATAGTATCTACGTACAATATATTACACTATGTACTTCCCTAAATAATAATGATCTTGATAAATTTAATGAAATAACATTCAAGAGTAATAACGGTAATTATAACAGTATTAAGTTTCATAAAATATCTTAAATCAATGTTATTTTTCTAACGCAAGATTTGTGATATTTTCCTAATCTTATATTTATTCTGATAGTAAAATAATTTTGTGTTAAAAAAATATGTATTTATATATTTTCTACCTATATTAAATATATGATATCTTACCTCTATCTATCTTAAGTAAGGAAGTTAGAGAGATCATTATATATATAGGTAGCTGCACTTTAGCTGGCACTATAAAGAAATGGAGCAAAGTACTTAATAAAGGGACTTCAGAGCGATTGAATTCATGCTATCATTTTAAAGTAAAGCTTCGAAGAATGCCGTAAAACGTTCTTCGATGGATTTGATACTGGATCTTTAGGTGCCAGTAGTTTGAAATGGTTGATCGTTTGTTGGTTCTAGTTCGTTACTCATTTTCATTTTCTCAAAACTTCTCAATATAATCAATCTGGTGACTCTGGTAATAAAAGATAGGACAAAACTTACAAAGTAATAACTTTCTCAAAATATAATAAGATAGTTAAAGAAATTTAAAATATCTTTAGAACGAAGTTCAAGAACATTAACAACGCTGAGACTATTTTGATTCACATTTTTTTTAACACTAATGAATTCCACTACTCAATGTCTCGAGGAAAGTGTGCAAAGGGGTGCACTAGGTTCTCTCTGCGTACCCTGTGCTATGCAAGAAAAAAGTATAACTGCTAATTTACTTATTTTAGACACTTTTCTTATTAAAGAGTATAGTCAGACCGTGACTAAAGCAATTTTTGAATTAGTTTATAGATTTTATAATTTAATTTAAGCCTACTATTGTCAAAATAGTTTTTATTGTAAGAGAATTTAAAAAAAAGCAAATGTGACGTTATATTCGTTATATGTTTATTTTCGTTTCCCGGTTCATTCAACTCTATGACACATATATACCAATGTTTGTTGCTAAATCGTTTTAATTAAACCCGATGTAATAATGCGATGGCGTTGTGACAATTTATTGCAATTATTCCCAAGTGGACAAGTAGTTTTACACAGATTATAAATTATCAATTTGCATAACTATTTTTAAGCAATATATCGATCGATATATTTTATATTTATTCTTATTTCTTTAAGAAAGTATATCTTTACATAAGCATTTGTAGACATGACTAAATAAAGAAACTAGCAATGGAAAAGTTTTAATGTCTAGTACTAGGTTTGACTAAAAATATATATAAAACATACTATATCCTCTTGAACGAAACTCAGAAGCTAAACTTTTTAAACGGTGACATCGACAATATTTAACAATAACGTGATAAAAAAGAAATGATAATTATTAATTTACATAAATGAGTAAAAATATTGATACTATATATATATAAACGATCCGTAATTCTGTTCGTGTTTAATAGGTACATATTATCAACTCCATAAGAGCGTGATTAGTTAGCTAAGAACAGAAATTTATTTAATGCTTTAA
This sequence comes from Heliconius hermathena, assembly GCA_013403705.1. Lineage (NCBI taxonomy): Eukaryota > Metazoa > Arthropoda > Insecta > Lepidoptera > Nymphalidae > Heliconius > Heliconius hermathena. Next base: position 15,031 of record JAAIXJ010000320.1, on the reverse strand, counting down.
ATTATTTTTTGAGTACACAAATATCAATACAGTATGACAATTTAATAAAGTCTTAAGTGATGTCGTGTAAACCTTTGATCAACTGCGTTAAAGGCTGTAATTTTTTTTCTAAAATACCATATGAAGGCCAAGAGCCGCTAGCTCATAGAGTACAAGTATAAGTGTCAAGTGGGGCCGCTTATAAAAGATGCCCCACAAAATATAACAAGGCTCTATTTTAAGTAAGCTTTCTAGAAATAACTTATGCTTTGATATAATTAAAAAAAACATAAGAAATTTAACTTTAATATAATGTAAGTCTAAGGAGAATATTGTTTAACAAGAAACATAAGTTGTGGATCGTCCTCATTGAGAGGAAAAGCAAAGAAAAGAAAGAAAACATGTAGCACTTCTCCACTTGTTTAACTTTTTCGTAATAGTTTTAGTAACTATTTCCAATAATATATATTTATGATTTTGTACGTCAATAATTTTCCCATTGATTCAAATCTAATATAAGCTTTTAAACATTTTTAAAGTGTTATTCCACACTTAAGGATGAAAAATACTTATTTAGAAAACGTATAAAAATGCATGGCTTAGTGGTCAGAGCGCCAGGTCGGTTTCCAGGAGGCGCGGGTTCGAGTCCCGCTGCGTTCAAAATTTTTATACGTTTTCTAAATAAGTACTAATATAAGCTTTCTTGAGTAAGAATCACAACTAGTGCAAGAATAACAAGAACGCAACGCAACCAAACATACATTAGAATACATCTACTACGTATTATATCCCTACTACAAAATATTTTGAGAGTATTTGTCAAAATAAATGTACCTTCAACCTTGTATGTATATAAATAGTATACAATTTAAATACCCTACAATTCAATGCTCTTAAGGAGAAAAAGCTATTTATAAATTTTTTTAACTATACTTTCGTCTCTTTATAATTTCTGCACAGAGTGGACATTATTAAGAGATAAATCAAATAAACAAAGTGAAGCTATCCTTAGAATTATTCTGAAAACACTAAGCGCGATACGCATCAACGTCGACGAATATTTTTTTTTAAATTTTTTTTTACAGTAACAATTAATATATATTTCCGATCAAAACCACATATCAAATTACTAACTTATTGCTTGAAATATTTGTAATGTACTACAAAAATATATTAAAAACTTACGTAGCTTCTTAATCTTTTAAAAGAAACATTAGGTGTAACATTTTTTTTTATACAAAATAAATATATGTATATACATACGTACGTTTCATTTGATCCATTTAAATTCTGATTGTTTAATTCTTGATTTCGTCTGCCTATAGCCAATTGCAAAGACAAAAGTAACGCCGAATGAGGAGCCATTATCAGGTTTTTCTTATTATTATACGTTCAATTTGCAGTTCTACAACTTTATATCAGGAAGTGTACTCGAAGTGTGCAGAGCATAAAGTCTCGCCAACGCCTAATATATTTTAGTCGGTTTATAATTAGATGCTAGATCATCTGCAATAACCTTGTGCATACTTACAAGTCAAGATCAATATTTATTGTACATAAACATAGTTACATAGTGCTAATATTTGCAAACCATTAATACAACATGGGGAAAATATACTGACTTGGATGTAAAAACTATCATCATCAGAGGCTGTCATGGTGGAGGGCAACATGGGTGACTGTGACTGGAACGCGACGGTTCTGGGTTCCCCAATTCATTCGGTCCCAGTCATCGTCACTCGGGGAATGAATTATTATTTCTTCGTTCTGGCACCAAGGCAAAAGCCTGGCGTTGAGTTCCGCACGCCTGGCGTTCAACACGCATTACCTCAAGCTAAAAGTGGCAAAACAGAGCAGCGTTCCCAGATGTCCTGAATTTGGCGGGACGTCCCGATTTTTAGCCAAAAAATTTGTTGTCCCGATCGAGACAGGCATCGACCCGCTTTTCCGGGTTATACTGTGAGTTTTTTTTAATACTTTAAGATTTTAATGACTTACTAATAATTTCATAGAAATACAAAAAAATATATTCATAAGTTAGGTGTAATTATTCTGAAACGCAGTTCGATAGAGATATACGACATATATTATAGTGAGAAATATTTCTAAAAATGTTATCGTGTTAAGTTTAAATAAAATCCAAAGCAAACATTTCCTAGGGGTTCTACATATTTGTGTTGTAATCAATTTATTTAACGTCTCGATAAAGAGGTCATGAAAATAAAAATATGATTTTCCTATGTGTAGGTCGATTATGTGTTTAGATCATTGGGTTTAAGCTTAGTACAGATATACGTCCAAACTGATAAGAACAACAACACTTATGCAACCAAGCATGCTCATTATAAAATTGTGTACGATTCTGGTCCATATTTAGAATAACATTAAGAGCTAGAATGCAATGCATTAGATGAGACAATAGTAACATCAGCCATGCAGCTGCGTACATTTACATAATCTGACGAAGCACAACAGTTAAGTGTTTACGCAATATTAACCCTAATAATATACGTACGAAAGGTTACTTTCGCTGCTTCAGCCGTCAAGTTTATTGACTTAGCTCCTTATAATACTTGCTGAAGGGACTGACTTCCGCGATCAGATCAACTTGAAAAGGATCAAACACGTGAGGTTTATCGTTTAATGATTTAACCACAAGTGGGCAATCAAAACAGTTCCATGTACACGTGATATAGTCACTCAGCGACGAGATTACTAGTAGTAAGCAAGAATACGATAGTTTATTAAAACGTAAGGTGCGTTATTTATTTCATTTTTATTTTTTTCGCGGTTCACGCTGTATTCCGCATTCAGGATAAGCATCCTGCTAGCCTTATGTAAGACACTCCGCTCCACACTCTCCGGCGATTTCTGGAGGTATTGCGGGTTGCGTAACGGAAATCAACGCCGCGTTTTGTCTCAACACCAGAGCGAAAAAAAGAAAATAATGAATATTTCATCGCCTCGAGTGGGAAACGAACCCATAACCTACCCTACGCCACGACTGGCCTCAATTATTCAATTATTATAATTATTCTTTTATTTTATAATTTTTATTTTTTAGATATTTAACAAGTTAAAAATATACCTTACTTGAAATGTCACATTAGTATATAAAAATGTCACCCAAGTATTAAAAAAATAGTCGATACTAAGCTCTTAAAAAGAGGCCATGCCCATTTATAATAAGGATTAAGTTAAAATATTTAAAACTTTCTTTAGTTCCATATTCTGTTAAAAGTAGTATGCAATGTATAAATTAAAATTTTTGTCTGCGTTGGAAATGTTACCGAAACCTGTTTCTCACACTTGCGGTGTCGTGTATTACCTACTTTTATTTTGTAAATGTCACTGTATTGTTTACACGATACAATGCTTTTCGCGGTTACTAAATTTATCTGTTTTGTTAATTCAGAAGAATTCTTGTTATAAAAACTATTTTCGTATCCTATCTTCTATATATAAATCTAAAAAGAGGTTAGATCTAACATTTATGGTTCAGGTATTGCAATCACAAATAGATATTTACGATTTATTACAACAATATTGAAATAATGCTGTCGCACTTAGTCTTTTGTTTATTTTATGCGTTACCTGAATCACGTAAATACTAAGCTACAAGCCTCACAAAACGCGGGTCGGATGTATGATCGATTCCCACTCGAAGGAATGAGTGGTTTTGATCTTCTTGTTCTGCTATATACAAATAAATCAAATTAATTCAGCTTCACGCTGTATCCCGCGCTTACACAGCAGAGTAGCCAGAGGGAACCTAGTGGTAAGACACTCTGACAAATACTTATTTTTAAATCATTCCAATTTTCTTTTATTGTAATAAAATCGATTATGAAATTAACACAATCTGACAAATAAACGTACATAAATATTATGTCTATAATGATGTTAGCAATTACCTAAATGTGTTTACTGTGGCTTATCACCAAATATTAAACAAATAATCTTTCAACGGTCCAGTTAATGTTTCTGCGTAGAATTAACGACTTGCCCTATTAAGATAAAATGTTTGGTTTCTAATTGTAATATTCATAATATATATTTAATTGTGTTTGAATAGATAATACGTTTACATTAATACTTTGTACGTTTAAAATAACTGTTTTATTCGATTTANGCAGAGGGAACCTAGTGTAAGACACTCCGTTCCACACTTTCTGCCGAATTCTGGAGGCATTGCGTGTTAAGTGGCAGAATTTAACGCCGGGCTTTGCCTCGACACCAGAGCGAAGAAATGGAAATATAAATTAAAGTTAATATTTCATCTCCTCGAGTGGAGATCGAACCCACAACCAGTCGGTTTTACAGTCACATTTTGTGCCGCTGCGCCACGACTGGCCTCAATAGCATTATATTTAAAATGAAATCGATTTTGAAATTAACACAATCTAACGTACATAAATATTATGTCTATAATGATGTTAGCAATTACCTAAATGTGTTTACTGTGGCTTATCACCAAATATTAAACAAATAATCTTTCAACAGTCCAGTTAATGTTTCTGCGTAGAATTAACGACTCGGCCTATTAAGATAAAATGTTTGGTTTCTAATTGTAATATTCATAATATATATTTAATTGTGTTCGAATAGATAATACGTTTACATTAATACTTTGTACGTTTATCATAACTGTTTTATTCGATTTATGCGAAATTGCTATGAAGTTTTCTAATATATTTTATTAGTTACATCTCATTTGTAAGAAGAGTTTTTCTTTCTGTATATTATAATAAATATACGAATTTTGAGGCCAGTCGTGATGCAGGGGCACAAAATGTAACTATTTTACCGACTGATTGTGGGTTCGATGCCCACTCGAGGAGATGAAATATTTATTTAAATTTATATTTTCATTTCTTCGCTCTTGTGTCGAGGACAAGTGCGGCGTTGAGTTCTGCCACTCAACACGCTATGCCTCCAGAATTCGGCAGAAAGTGGGGAACGGAGTGTCTTAACACTAGGTTCCCTCTGCCTACGCAGTGTGCTTATTTTTATTCTGTTTTAATTGATATAACGTAGGTACTGTACAGTAGAATCACACAGAAGCGTGACAGCGAAAGAGGTATGCCGTTATCTATGGACAATACACACATCAAATTAAAAAAGTAGATACCTGCTAATGAGGCTTATCAAAAAATTAAAAAAAATAAACAGAGCATATATAAAATTAAGTGCTTATAAAACATGTTGTACTAACAATGACCTTTAATCACAGTGACCTAAAAACCGTTGATAAAATCGTATATTATACACGTGATAGCGAGCTTTTGCAGCGTAAAATCCGATAAATAACAACGCATGTAGCGGCAAAACCGATGGAAATTATTGACTATTTTGGTTTAACTGTTACCGATTTTTTTTGTTGAGGCCGTCGTGCCTCTGCGCCACGCTTTGAAATCGATTCCCACTTGGGGGAATGAAGAGCGAATTGACTCAACGTTAGGTTCTTTCTGCCTACGCTGTTAAATGCTGGATACAGCGTAAAGTTGAAGCTGATTTCTTTAGTTTAATTGTTACTAATTTCCTGGGTAATGTTATAATCAAAATCGTTATCAACTGTTTTTTAAGTTATAAATTGTAATTTAGGTGCTCATTAAAATGTTGTAATTGCCAGAGTATTTATATTGATTTGCAATTGTTTATTTATATAACTATTTTAAATATTTACTTAATTAAATTATAAAAAAAATCTTCTATGCAAAATTGTAATTCAGATTTTTCTATATTTTAAACATAAATATATTTAATGTATTTGGTTATATTATATTAAAAGCTTAGCTAAATAAAAAGTTAAGTAAGTTGTACAGTAATCAAAATTTAACATCAGATAAACAGTCAATTCTACTACTGTAAAGCTCAATAGTAGTATTGGCTTTAAACCTTAGTTTTTTTTAATTGGTTAAAATAAACGGATATCATAATAATTATTATTTTCAAAATAGTTTTCCTTTCCTTATCTATTCCTTAATCTAAAAAAAAATCATTAAATCGAAAAAGAATGTGGACGAATGATATGGTACGCATAGAGCGAGACTAATTACAAATGTATATATTTCGTAATAGTTAATGTGTACCTATATTAAAAATATACTAATATTTTATTATATTATATATAATTATATTATATTAATATTTTATTATTTATATTTACAGTTAGTTATTTTTAATTCTTAAAGAATTATTTATAAGTTGCCCTATGATAATTTCACAAAAACAGATTACCTACAACTCTACATAATTGAATTTTTTTAAAATTTCTTTCTCGTAATACAAAAAAAAAAAATCGAAACACATCTCTCAAGTTAGAAATAATAATTCATTCATTGAAAAATATCCGCGGATCACTCGAGGAAACATGAGTGCTTCAACTTTATGAAGTTGGGTTTGCAATGCTTATTCAGCTACTCTTACTTTGTAATTGCTACTTTTTATTTTGGTTCTTTTTAAAAACTTCAAAATACGTACTCTGTGAAACATTTCAAACAAGAACTTGCAACAAGTTGTTTTGAAATTATTAAAAGTGAAAATAAAAATTCATAATTTATAACTCTACGAAACACTGTTTATAATCATTATGAGTATCATTTTATATGTTTTTCGTGATGTTTTGTTTTGAATAATATCACATATTCAGCTTCACGCATATCACATATTATGTAGTATTTTTTTGATACAATTCATTTGCAAGAAGCATTTAAATTGAAAGAAGATTTTTCTTTTCTTATATTAAATTTCACTATGATTTCTGATAAAATAAAAAATAAGGGGCATATCATATTACATTAAGTTAAAAGTTACTTACAATATCAGTTAGATCGTCATAGCACCCGAATGTGAAACATTTACCTGTAATAAAGAAATAAATAAATTAATTTGGTAAGATATAATATGAAAGTTACAACTTCATACATATAAAGTATCTACAGACCTACAGTACCTACCATAGCCTGACCGCTCCGCCACTAACTTTGTTACTGAAAGTTCTACCAACTTTAAGTTCACTAAAGTAACTTTCCGTTTAGAGCAAATGCAAGGGGCATTTTGAAATCCCAATATCAAATAAATTTTAAACTATATTAATAAAGTAGGACTATTATTACAGGATAAAATTACATACGGTATAGGTATATGTATGTGCCACGAGCGGATTTGCATTATCTTACCTTATCAAGCACATGATATTATGAAATAAAAAGAAATATTTAATAAACATCAAAACATAAAAATATTTTAGCTATAATGTATACGTATGTATATCAAATCTTTATAACCGCTAAGCAAAAAATACATTAGGTTAAAATATTTGACATTTAATAATACGCCATATTGAATTTTAAAATTTTATAATACATTCAGTAAAAAATAAAATGTTAGTAAATTTATTTACAAAGTGGTTTCATATTTTATCTCAATTAGTTTTTTTTTTAAATATTATTTTTAACAATATTAATTATATAGATAATATATGCCTATTGTACTAGGAATAAATTCTGTAATCTATTTATATTTTTTGCAAAACATAGATAAAATAAAATAGCATTCAAATTTATTTTTACAAATACTAAACTATATTGTAATATTTGACTATAAACTAAAAACACTACAAAAGAAAATAATTGCAAATAAAATAATATATAAAAGTTTCTAAACTTTGAATGAGTTTTGAGCAAAATAATATTATTAGCTAACAATAAATCTGTACTACACGGACGCGGGTGGCCTTTATTATTATACCTCTGTGGGAGGCGGGACCCCCGTCAATGAGTCGATAGCATTCGCCCTTTCCATTGATGTCAGCTGTTCCTGTGTAAACAAAAGAGTTGCTGGAATCGTATTATAAAATTATTACCTTACCGCGCGTGTTTCTTGGCCACATTTCTTGGAAAAAAATGGAACTAAAGTGTAGTAAGTATTCAGAAATAAGTTGTAATACTATTAATGTTTATTTTTATTTCTTTGTTTATATTTCTATAAAAAGGTTTCATTTGTTAGGTTTAAAAAATCCTTTGTTTTAGATACTATTTTTCTTTAGTTCTAAAGAATAGTTTCAATTTGAAGAGACTTTTCTAGCCCTCTATTATATTGATAGAAAATTAAATTATATAATTTTCTAATATTGACTTATGCAGGACAACTATATGAACATTATGTGTATAAAATATACATATGATAACAGAATAATGTTAACAGCTTTATCAACCGGTTTGACCTGTTTTTATGTAGGTCGATAGTCTTCCTGCTTTACCAGATACACGTGGTATTATAAAATAATATTACATTTACACTATTTCTGGTCTATTTTCGTAAAATATACATATATATATATATATATAAAATATTTTAAAATATAAGACTCATTGTAGTTTTTATATGTACCTACTAGGAGTTGGTAGGATTAGTAATAAAATAAATGAAATTGTGAATAAAATTCTAAACATTTTGTTTTTGCTTAATCCACCATACTCTCACCGTCGCCTGATTCAACCTGGGCGAAAATAACATTTATGGGTTGGTGTAATTGTAATAGAAGTCGTAATCATAATTTTAGAATTTATGATCGTTTCTGTTGTTATAAATAGTGTAAATTCCAGTAGTAGATGTAAAAAATTGTATTGTTTTAGTTTTTCTGGCACGCCAATCTCCGACGCATCAAGGATAAGCTGATACATACTTATTTTCTATTACCTTTTCATCAGAGGTATGTACTTATCGACTATTAAAGGGACATCAAAGGTTAAGTCGAAAACCATTACCTTCAACGAGAATGTTATATTTCTGGCAATTTAGTAACAACGAGCTATACCGTTCATTTTAAAATATTTTATCTCATAAACAAACATCAGCTTCACGCTGTATACATATAGCAGTATAGACAGAGGCAACCTAGTGTTAAGACACTCCGTTGCCCAGTTTCTTCCAAATTTTGAGGCATTAACTGGTGAGTGCCGGAACTCAACGCCGAGCTATCGCCTAAACATTAATAAATAACAATTCATTCCCCCGAGTGGGTATCGAGCCCACAACCGTCGATTAACAGTCACACTCTTGTGCCACTGTACCACGTCGGCCACATAATCAAATATGTATAGTACACAAATATATTACACAAAATTATAAATTCAACATCAATTGAGTGCGAAAGGCGATACAAATGAGCTTCCACGCGAACGAGACAGATATAATCCACAAAAAAAAATTGCGGTTGGTTTTAAAGTAATTAGAGCTCGATTACCTTCTCTTAAGTATGCTAACAATATTCAAATTGCTATTCTGGTAGTATTTTAAATGCAACGTTATTAATATATTAGTACTAAATATATTAATGACCGTAATGCCAACGTACTAAAGGCGGTCAACGGTCGTAGGTTCATAATAGCTTGTTTGTTTCGAAGGAAATCTTTTAAATTGTTTGTATTGCTTTAATCGTTTATTTATTTTTCATCACCATACGCATTGTACATGTTTAAATGTAATATAGATCTACGCACTTCAGAAGATGATTGTTTTTTGTATTTTGTTTAGCAGACCACAGAAACGTTATCTTTTAAAATATTTATAATAACAATCGTTTCTCTTGGTAAATAAACAAATATTCTTGGTTTGAATCTATATCTTATCATATATTTACAGGTAATAATATTATTATTATAATATTACTATACCATAAATTCTATTATATACCAATTCATAGAAGCCGGTCGTGGCGCTGCACAGACAAAAAGTGTGACTGCAAACGCGACTGGTTGTGGGTTCGATCTCCATTTGAGGAAATGAAATATTTGTTTAAATTTATATTTCCATATCTTCGCTCTGGTGTCGAAGCAAAGCGCGGCGTTGAGTTCCACCACTTAGCACGCAATGCCTTCAGAATTCGGCGAAAAGTGGGAAAAAAAACACTAGGTTCCGTTTGCCTACTCTGCGGTGTGCTGGATACAGAGTGAAGCTAATTATTATTATTACCTATTCATATAGGTATATACGGTTTTTTAAGATATAAAATTTAAGATACAGTAATTTATAAAGTTTATACCAATTCGGTTAATTGCGAAACGGTAACCAAGCAAAAACACTCAAGAGTTCACGTTTTAAAACCTAATTATAACTGTTACATAACTGTTCCTCGGCTTTACGATCGCACAATAATGTGGGAACTTCGCATTGTGTAGATATTTCAGCGTAAAAGAAATTATTAAACAAATGTATGTCAGAGGTTATTTTATTTTTAGATTCTTATTGAAGTTTACTTTGTTATTGTAAAGTAAATATGGATTGCTACTTTCTTTTTCAATAGTAGAATATGTGCAATATGTAATTATTATTTGTGTTTAACGGTAAAATAAAAAAAATATAGAAAATAATATCTTCTACTGTAAAATAACAGACTGCATGAAAGAAATATATTTTTTTAGTGTAATTAATATCATAATTTGAGACTGTTGTGTCAATATATAATACTAGTTCTAACAGTAAAATATATATGTATACAGGGCCAGAGGTATAAATATCGTAAGTTGTACAATAAATCTAAAAAAGTATACAAGACCGTTAATATATTAAATTAAAACTGATCAAATATATTTTTTTAATTAAGTACCTAATTGAGAACAATATGAAAAGAACATTATCGTATACTTAATAAATTGGTATGTAATGAATCCTGTTTAAACTTATTTTATAAATAATAACAGAATTTATATAATTGTAAATTATAAAATGTTCTATAAACGTCATAAATAAATATAAAATAACTTTTAATTTCATCTTGTATATATAAGGTTCCCGCTACCGACTGTGCAGGCAGAGGGAACCTAGTGTCCAGAGACTCTCTTATTTTGTTTGTTATAATGTAAATGACAAAGGTAAATAAATACACAATTTGCAGTATTTGAAAGATTAAGACGCATTTACACTAAACGTAGATCAAATGAGCAAAGTTAATGAATTCTAACAAATATAGTTTAGCTTATCTCGCGCTCGCGCCGCTTTATGAATTTCCGGTAACAATTTTTATTTTGCGTAAAACTAAATATGGAGAGTATATTATGCGTAGTTTCACTAGCTTATTGTAAGGCAGTTCAGTGTTTAGTGCAGTGAAATGAACAAAATTTTCATCAATTAAATATTGATCTGATCAAACAAACGGACATATTTGATAATTATATATATAATTAGTATGAAAGAAGTAAAAAGTAAAGGTACAAAAGCAAAGTTAGCAGGTTCACGTTTTTTTCCGCATAGCAGTATAGTGTAAGCTGAGGGAACCTAATGTTAACACACTTCGCACTTCCCACCCAAATTCGTGATATTACGTGAAGGAAATCAACGTGGCTCCTTGTCTTTCGAAACGGAGAAGTGAACTTAAGTTAGTACATATATAAGCTTCATCTCTTTTAGTTAGAAGTTACTTCATATACTGGTTTATTTCAGCAAAAAATAGCTAATATGTAACATTAAATAGACATAAATTTATATGATTGTTTTATANTGATGTATATATATATATATATATATATATATATATATATATTATAGATTTTAATAAGCGGTAATTAATCGACGTTAAGTATATAAAGGAACAATTAATATCGGTAAAATTTATTTACTAGGTATATATAAACAAATGATAACGAATGTACGTTGTATTGTGTGAATTATGCTTTTGTTATAATTAGTATTAATTAAGTTGTTTTGATAGTTTTGATTGTTTTGGTTATCCCGCTATTATTATTGTGCAGAATAATAAGTTCCACACATAAATGAATCTATCGGGATTTGATATTTTTTTTTAGTTGGAATATATATCTATTGTAGATAGATTTATATATCTATTGTAATATATAATATCTAAATGCTACAGACAATTGGGATGTATGTAAGTGCACTAGGTAAAAAGATTTAATAAGAAGAAGAAGAGATAATAAGAAATTACACCATACGCTACGTTCTCTAGGGAATAGCTACGGGATAGCTAATATTCCTAGCTAAAGACAAAGCGTGAAGCAATAAAATAATTATAAAAATATCCCCTATAATTTTTAACATATAATCTATGTTTATTTTATTCTTTGTACGTATAGAATGTACATTAATCTATATATATAAAAGGACATGTACCTGACTGACTGAGGTAAGACACGCACAGCCGTAACCGCTGTGCGTAGAAACGTGAAATTTGGACAGATGTATATTTTCATAATCTGAACATCCACTAAGAAGGGATGAAATAGCGGTTGAAAGTTTGTATGACTTTTTATAAACCAGCACCGATTTTTTATAAAATTTGAAATTCAGACCCTTAAAAAGATTTCATTTAACACGTGTTTCATGGTTTTTTTAGAATTCACCCCTAAGGGTGCAAATAAGCGGGCGAAGCTGCGCGCGTCCACTAGTATGTAATATAAAATTAGGCTAGAATTTTTAATAATTCATTCATCGGTCATCGTCATAGAAATAAATTGTAAGACGTGGCTATTTATAGTTTAGTTCGACACGCAAGCTGAGTCGAGCAAACACGTATTTAATTAACCATAACACACTTTAACTTAACCTTACACGTAACAACCACAGCAACGGCACCGGGCTTTAAGAATTGCTAGCAATTTACTATATTTTAATATTCTAGTTACTACTATTTATATTATATTGCCAATTATTTTATTTAGATTTGTTTCTCGAACATAGCAGAGTAGACACAGGGAACCTAGGAACCTAGTGTTAAGACACTCTGTTCCAATGAACACACTTCTGCTCTCGAATTTCCGCCAAATTCCGGAGGCATTGCGTGTTGAATGGTAAAACTCAACACCGCACTCGTTACCAGAGTGAGGAAATATTTTTTTTCTTCGAGTGGGAATCGAACCCACAACCTGACGCGTACACGCTTGTGCAGTTGTGCCACTGCTGAACGGCAGTAATAGCAATAATACTTTCAAAATATATCATCAAGTTTAACAATAATTTCTATTTTCTTTTTATTAGTCTTTTATGTCACAACGTATTTTTTTTGTGTTACATTATAATGAAATTGAGTGATTTACTTTATTTACGTTTTCCTTAAAATATTTTCAACACATAATCAATTTATAATAACTTAAATTTAAAATAAAGTATGTCATTACTTAGAACTTGGCGCAAGTTAGTCACTTAGCATAATAACATTTCTATCAATAAGGAATTTCGTTCTAAAAAGCTATAAAAATAAATTGAACAGAGCTTTATAATGCTGATCTAACTACACACAACTGTTAATATTACCGATACTAATGTCCTAATATAAATTTAACCTCTTTGGTTATTATTTAAAAAAATATAACTTAAATTTTACTTTTATCGTTAGATAAGTTCAGTTCCTTCCATAAAATGACGGAATTGCGTGAAGACTACAAAGTTCAAAGAACTCGAACATTGTTACAATCACTAATGCCAAAGATTCACCAATTTTAATTAGTCGGTCACGGTCAATGTCAGTCTATTAATTAATCTCAGCTTGAAGCTTTGTTCCAATTGAAGAACAGCCGCATATTATTAAATAAATTATTTACTTGAATTTTCACTTGGCCCTTTTAATGTTAATAATTTTTAATATGAAAGTATGATTTCGTCCCGGAAATTTTAGTTTGATTCAGGTTTCGTATCAAACATGGGTACAATATGGTAGCTCCATGTACAATGTAGTTAATAATGGCTTGTATAGAGGTTTCGCACGTGAAACTTTATGTATTTTTGCCCTTTCAACCTTAATAGTTAGTCTGAATGCTTGTTAGAGTAACCAAATTATATCACATAGTGGATCATAAAAGTTGAATTTTTTACAAAATTTTCTAATAAAAACACTAATTAGATAATTATTGCAATAAATTTCATAACTTTCTCAAAAATTGAGAGAAATGAAATCTTCACTCAAAAGTTCCAAGAAGACATAAAATACTCCAATAAACTCATGAATATATCAGCTCACATTAAAACATGCATACTTGTCAAGTCATTTATTCAAATTATTAAAGACACGGCGAGGGGTGAACGTGATCTAAATGAGTGACGATATCGATTCAATACTCGATCTCGGGTCAACGGAACAAGCTAATGGACTATTTTTATGCCTGATAAACCTTATAGCTACCTAAGAATCACTTCAAACGATCTAACGATGTATAACCGCAGATGGCTTGTGAGATTTCTGTAATAAATTAGGTAACATTTTTGTAACAAATTGTTAATTTCAGTAGAGCTCTAATAAAAGTTACTATATTCAGAATTATTTGAAGGTTTACTAAAACATATTTTTATAAATAATTACGAATTAGAATAAATTTCTCAAACTATTAAAGAGCTAATAATAATGGAAGTTGATGAGTATAATAAAAACGGTAATAAAATTGCTGTATCTTGATTTGAATTGTGAATGTAACAATTATTCAAGTATAAAAGCTATTAAATTACTTAAGTAGTGGTAATAATATGTTTTATCAACAAATTCAATTACCATATAAATAAATAAATTTCTTAATTATCTTTCAAAACACAGACGGTATTATAATTGACCGATAAACGATAAAGATCCGAAATATGTCATTAATTTTCTTAATATATTTATTGACTGATAAGAATATCGCATTAGTATGTATATTTGTTTTTATATTAGAAGGAACCACTCTAGAAAGTTTCGTGACTACTTCCCATAAGCTATAATGAAGATTTGAAATGACATATCGAAGTAACCTACATACTCATAATATACGTAAAGTTATGTTTGTAGATATTTTTTTGGCTTTAATAAATACTATTAAATTAAAGCTCATCAAAATAAGAATCTTTAAAAGCTTATAGGAAATAATACAAAATAATTAACACGAACAAATTTAACGTGACGGTACATTTAGGTCAACCGTAAAGTTCAAAAAACTTTTGCGTATTATCGTTTATTGGCCTTTTATTTTTAATCGACAGTTTATACTGACGTAAAAATAATCGGGTATGATACTTATTTTTTTATCATATATTTTGTATTATATTATCATAATTTAGATACATATAT